>JAVTVY010025480.1:0-116697 GCA_036873755.1 Hanleya hanleyi
ATCATGACGGCCATGTTGGATTTTTTTACATTTCCTGGTAGAGCTTGAACCAAAGATACTGTGTGGTAAGTTTCAGCGCTCTAGCCTTAGGGGTAGAGAAAATATATATGGGGCACTTTCCGCCTCCCCCCCCCCCCAGGCTGCGATACACCCCAAATCGCCCAGGCCAGATAGGGTTAATATAGCGTGATATTTCAGAGTTATGTTCTGGTAGATACAAGCACTCACCATTAAAAATCTATTCCATCGAATGCAATAATTTATGACACATAAAATGAAGACTTCACAAGAAATTCATTTGGATGCTATTCAATGAATATTGATATGGTGAAATTAATACACATATGCCTAATCATTTGGTAATCTGTAGGATAAGTAATATACAGTCACATAATTTGCATTTGAGTATTTATTTATAATTTGAGCAAGATGAAGTACGTCCCAGGATCATATCTGATCAATATAGGGCGAGTTCCCATGGTTACCAGAGTCAGGTGTTGACCACTGCCGCTCGGTCGTTGACCATAATTCTGTCTCCATCCTCGGATCTACAGAAGACGATGTTTCCATCGAAGGGCCATGCGCTGTGGAGCTTGCGATCTTTCGTCATCTTAAGTAGGTATCGTAGGAGGGTGTAATGTTTATAGTTGAGGTCTTCGTTGATGTAAACACCATCATACTCGTCTGAATCTCGTAATCCAAGCGAACGCACAGTAGTTCCGTTTGTTTCTCAGTAGTGGGATCGACGTGGATTGCTCTGGCCGTTCTTATGACCGCGTTGTCTGTCGTTTCGGACGCGTTCATGTTGAGGCCGATGATTCAGAGACTCTCGCGTCTACTGTACTGCACATATTTGTCGTGTGAAAGACGATTAGTGTTTTTGGAGTGGAGACGTTCTTTAATTTATTTCAATGACGACGACAACCTGAAAACGGCTTCATGAAGTTTCTTTACTTCAGCTTCCAGTCCTACGGATTTATCAGACTTCTCTTTCTCGTGATTAAATAACTCGTCGACTTTATTCTCGGGAGCTGCGATACGGGCGTCCCTCTTCTCTACTACAGGTAAACTGGCTTTCTGTACGGTCTTTGTCGCCAGTTTGTCCAGCCGATCTGTAATTGAATTAGAATGCGATTCTCAAACTCCGGGTCTCGTGCGCTCATGATACTTGAACTATATATGTTTCAGTCCAGATTCCGTGGAAGTTCTTTTAGGCTAGGGAGTTTTTTGGCTTTGGTACATTTGGAAGTCGCCCGAAGGTCTGGGTTTCAATAACATGTGGGTCTAATTCGTGAACAGATATATTAATATTCGTGTCTTCAACACTATGAAACGTTCCTAGGGATGTTTCAAATCCACAAGAGAGTGCGCAAGGTCCACGAGACAAACTGTCAGGCTACCGTGAACGCACCCTTGCACTGATCTTGGCCCACGAGGGAGTTCGATTTAACCTGTCACCTTGTCTGGATCGAGGATGTTGGAAAGGAAGACCTCGAGATTTCTGGTAGACTGCCTTGTTTTAGCGGGAGCGTGTCTTATATAGGCCTACCGCGGATAAAGATAGAAACAGAAGTTGACGATGCTGGCGCCCTCTTTTATGTCATTTTACTACACTCCCCGATCAGTTTATCTGGGCTCCGCTGGGGAAATATGGCTATGGAGGAACAAACCATAATTCATAACGGACTTAACTGGTAAATCTCAGCCTCCAGCTCTTTCTAGTTAATTTACACGACGACGTCAAATTTCACTGTCCTACATATGCATATCGCTCCAATACTTCCGCTTTCCTGACTGACGTCATCAACAGCGAAGCAGCCAGCTTTACCATGGTCCCTTTCGCCGTCTTAACTGATCGTTGGAGGTAATTTCACCGGGATTTCGAGGCATTGACTGTCTCCAGGATCATTGTAGTTCATTCTAGGAAAGTTACATCGTTGAATTCAATCAGGTAAGTGAACCGCACACGTAAACACATTGTCACTTTCGCTTTCAACTATAGTCACATGTCATACATCAGCTGTGATTTATTAAAAGGGAACCCAAGGGGTCGCTTGCATTTCTGCACTTTCGTTACACTACCCCCGCCTTCGAAGAACATGACGCCCTCGTCATGGCTCTCGTCACGCTATCAACATCACGTGTGTGCCGAACAGAACATATCTAAAATGTATATACAAAGACATTACAGGGCGACGGTCCTGTTGACTTCCTGGTCAAATCGTCGTCAGGTAGAATGGACATCAGGTCCACAGCAGGCCACAGCCGCCCTTGCTGGAGTCAGCCAGTTTTTGTCGCCCAGGAGTATTTGCAGGTCGGTCCTGCACCAGAGGGTATTCCTCGACGATCAAGGGCAACAACCGTATTTCTCCGCCCATACGGTCGTACATCTCCTGTCCACTGGCAGGCTAAAACGTAGTCATCAAAGCGCTCCGGTCGCTGGATACGACGTCCGCGAGTCGTCCGCGGAGGATTCCACGTCTCCGGCAAGGCCATCTGCTCTTTCGGAAGAGGCGACTCGACTTCAACAGGGGGATCAGGCGGTAATCCAGCCTCGTAATCTGCCAATCTCCACGGACGCCGGGTTCTCCGTCCGCCGGGTTCTCCGAGGTGCTGGGGATCTCACTGTGGCTGGATGCTCCACCGGATATGGAAAGACCGCCGCTGGCTCCGAGTCGTTCTCAGACTCGACATCACCATCATTCTCTGTAGACTCAGTGGTTTCAGTTGAAACGTGGGTCTGGAACCATCTCGTCTACGGCCTTCGGGGCAATTCGTTCGATAATGGTCATTTTTACCGCATGTCCAGCACCTTGGTGTCTAGTCTCGGTTACTGTATTGTCGTTGTCGGCCACGCCTATGTCCCCATCTCGACTGGTATCGTCGTGTCCGTTGCCGTCGCGGTGATTCAGTGTCTCGCTGAAGCTGTTCCAATAACCGCTTCATTTCGCTCAGCTGCTGAATCTCCGTTTCCATCTTTTTCTCACCATGAACAGCTCTGGTTGTTGCCCATGTTTCATATCGACGATATCTCTTGAATGCTTCCATTTCAACGGCCGCATGTACCGCGGCATCCAAGTTCTCGGGTCGTGTCTGCCAGACTTGGAATCTCAGCTCATCACCGATTGCGTCCAGGAACTGATCCTTGACAAGAGTATCTTGAATGTCGTCTACGGCATCAGAATAAGCCAACTATGTCAGGCGGATTAACGACTGAGCCAGGCCCGGAAGATCTTCATCCCTCTCGCGGTGTCTAGACTTCAGCTGCGACTTGTACAGGTCCATCTGATTCGGTGGGGCAAAACTCTTCTCCAAGGCTTCCTTCAGACGGTCGTAGTCGGTACTGCTTGGTGCAAACTTAAGACTGGTTAGTACTTGCTGTACTGACCCCCGAAAAGCGACGGCCAAATATTGGCCCTGTTGCAGGTACGTCCACCCATTTATCCCGACGCAGTGCTCGAAGTGAGCCGAATAGTCTCGCCACGGCGTGGTACCATCGTAGGTAGCGGCCTTCACCATCGTTGTTTTCGGCCATCTAGGTGCCTCCATGGGCGTTGGCGTCTGTAACGGCCAATTCTCTGTCACTGAAGAACTGAAGATAGTTCACCCCTTCTTAGCGGCGACCAGTCTTGCCTCAGTCCCGTCCCAGATACGGTTTCGTCTCCACCCCGTAGCGGCTCGACGCCCTCTTTCCAGTCCGGCCGAACCAGAATAACTGTAATCTTCACCATTCGATTGAGTCATCTTGTCACTGATATCTTGATTTCTCAGTATCGTGGACATCTGTCCCATCATGACGGTCACCGCTGTGCATGATGCATTTGAGACATTACGCTGGTCCTCTACCTCTCGCCTCAGATCAACGTCGGGCTGCTCATCTACTGGCTCACGTTCCTACTAGTCAGTCGATCCTCGGTAGCAATCTCCGCTGAAGGTCGTGCCGTCAGGTGGGCCGGTGGTGCCAACAGCACCGATTCCAATTCAATCGTGGACAAGTCAAGAAGATTTTCAGAAGACAGAGTAGCTGTAGCTGTCGATCGCCCGGAACCTACGCCTCTTCTCGTGTCACGTAGTCCAAAAGGAGCTGGTGTATGGGAAAGCTTCCGTCTGGTTCTTTTCATCGCTGATAGAGATAGTCCGGCGACGAATTTTTCAGTCATATCTATGGTTGTCTGGTCCGGATCCATTCTACCCGCCAGGCTTGGTCTCCTTTCCTTCGTCTCTCAGGCCATACCACCGCAGCCACCAGTTGACACGTTCGCAGGGATGTTTGAGACGCGCAAGAGAGTGCACAAGGTCCACAAGACAAACTGTCAGGCTACCGTGAACGCACTCGTGCACTGATATTGGCCAACGAGGGAGTTCGATTCAATCTGTCACCTTGTCTGGATCGAGGAGTTTGGAAAAGAAGATCTCAAGATTTCTGGTAGACTGCCTCGTTTTAGCAGGAGCGTGTCTTATATAAGCCTACAGCTCTTCTGCGGATAAAGGTAGAAACAGAAGTCGACGATGCTGGCGCTCTCTTTTATGTCATTTTACCACACTCCCGATCAGTTTATCTGGACTGCGCTGAGAAAATATGGCTATGGAGGAACAAACCCTAATTCATAACGGACTTAACTGGTAAATCTCAGCCTCCAACTCTCTCTAGTTAATTTGCACGACGACCTCAAGTTCACTGTCCTACATTTGCATATCGCTCCAATACTTCCGCATTCCTGACTGACGTCATCAACAGCGAAGCAGCCAGCTTTACCATGGTCCATTTCGCCGTCTCAACTGATCGTTGGAGGTAATTTCACCCGGATTTCGAGGCGTTGACTGTCTCCAGGATCATTGTAGTTCATTCTAGGAAAATGACAGCGTTAAATTCAATCAGGTAAGTGAACCGCACACGTAAGCACAATGTCACTTTCGCTTTCAACAAAAGTCACATGTCATACATCAGCTATGAATTATTAAAGGATGAACCCAAGGGGTCGCTTCCATTTCTGCACTTTCGTTACAACTACACGTATATACGGTTCATACTTGTTCATGTTGAAGTTATAAGAAAAATCACAGTCAAGTAAGGACAGATTTCGCAATAAACATGATAAACTGATTATTATATACTGAATTTCCGCCAAATAGCTTACCGGGTGTATCAGAGCTTACAAGTAGAGTTTCTGTTGTTGAGGATTGCAATAACTTTTGCAATTGCAATAATACATCAGTAAACTTTCTACAGCCCTTAGCCTAATGTGCGAAATCACATCAAGCCATGCTGATGTCATATGATATTTGCAGCTAGTATGATTTAGGGAACCTTAAGATAAAAATTAAAGGTAAAACGTATATAGTGCACATATAACTTCCAGACCACCGGTCATTTTGGCCAACTATATTTGGGGAGCCTGAGGCACAACCTTAACAGGTTTAAATAACTTTCTTTTCGAGAGACTTTCTTAGCTATTCTATGATTGTATAAAACAAATTCGTCCTAGAAATTAGGTTTAAAGTACTATGCAAACAACGGTGTTTAATGAATGCTATCAATAAAAATTCACCGTGAAACTTAATGCAAAATACTCACGTTCACCAACCAGATTTGGGGTATACCTCAGTCATTTCGACCCCCCCAACCGCTGATCAGTTTTATTACCCCTTTGGTTAGCGGACTGAAACGTTCCATACTTTTCATTCCGGAGCTGAGGTGCAAAGATTGGTTGTGGGGCCACCCTCCCCTCCAACGCAAGCCCAGATATGCTATAAAAGTGGGCTTTTTACATGCGCGAATTTTGGCGAAAACAACTTGTGTATGAAAGATTCATTATACCACCTGGCCTAGGGGGGTGGGGGGGGGGGGGCACTTTCCGCCCCCTGTTGGTTTTTTGTTCCTATGTCCGGAACGACGGAAAATTAAGAGCTGAAACTCCGTGATTTTTAGATTATCATATTCAGGTCATTTTGATCATGGGTAAATTCAAAAATGACGACCATGTGGGGTACCAGAAAAGTGATGTTTTCGTCATATTTCTTCAAAATTATTGCTTTTCTGTATGGAAAAGTGGATAAAACCTATTTTATTTCATATCAGATTATTATTTACTAATTTATCATGCTGTTTTTGCGAAGAAAAAACAAAAATTAAATTGGATTGTTTTACATTTTCTTGTAGAGCTTGACCTAAAGATATTGTGTGGTAAGCTCAAGTGGTAAGAAATATAATTGGGGGGGGGGGGGCGGGCATTTCGCCCCACAGGCCTGGACAGATAGGGTTAGGAATACTGATCAGCGACACGGATCTGATATTTTTAGAACATCATGATGTCTTGCCGGCATCATTGAGAATTGTTGACCGCTTCTCTCTTACAGGAAAAAAGCCTATGTTTATGCATAATGTTATTTTTTTATTTATTTAGTGCCAATGGTGTTATATGGAATGGGTCTTTTTATTATGGACGCAGAGATTCTTTAATGAGCGACGGCTGAATAGTGAATGACGGACCAGAGACTTGTAATTGTCATAATACTCCTATCTCTGAGCTTCTTGAACTTTGTATCGAGTAGCAAATATTTAGAAGTTAATAGGCGCCTCAGGGTATATTACCCTATTAAAATTGTTCGATATTTGATTTTAGACCGTCAATCAAAAAAACGGCGACGCAGCCGCGAATTTTTTTGATGAATTCTAACACTGAACATCGAACAATTATTACACGACTATATCCACTAAGATAGTCATTAACTCCATTCTAACATGCAAAATGATAATTATCTCTTCGATTCGGACGCGGAGTGGCACATTTTCTAAAAACTTATGTCATGTTGTTTGCAGGACATTTTTGTGCGTGCTTGTCTGTCCGCGTGAAAGGAACCAATGGTCGCTCAGCACTGCGTCAGAAGAATGTGGCTGAAATAGATCATCACAAATAAATGGAATAATAACGATAATCTCTTCACGTTTCAAGGTCTGGAAAAATCAGCACACGAGTATAAAGTCGAGCACGTTACAATTATTCATAATATAGTTTTACAAAATATACTGACATAGCTCATTCAATATTCTGTTTCGGTGTACCGTGAGAGGTATACCGTGAGAGATGTACGAGACAACCTAAACAGGAGATTATCTGTTGTTTTCATCATGAAAGAACAGGTACAAGCGGCGAAGATTAGAAGTTTGTACCATATTACAACATTTTCATTATTACAATTATTACTTCCTGGTGAAATGTTTGTTCGCTAAGAAGTACGCCTCCTCATGCACAAGTCGCCTTCTCCGTTCACAGCTCGATTTGGCCCAGCGGCGGTGTTAAAAATAATTTATAAATATACACAAAACAGCATTGACCTGAAATTCACTTGAATTTCGAAATGTGCCCTATAAGTGGATTATTGATATGCTGTCCGTTGTATCTACCGACATATTAGGTGGAATGGTGTAACTACTTCGAGAATGCAGTCGTTCGGTATGTTCTCATTGGCTCGTTTCTTGTTTTTAGTTGAATTTTACATCTTGGATTCAGTTTATTAAAAAATGTATAATATAAATTATTCGTTTAAGTTGGTGCTAATGCTATTATATGAATTAGGTCTTTGGATGACTTTTTGGACGACTGAATATTGAATGTCGGACTAGACGCTTGTATATTGAATGTTTTCGGTGGTCTGATCTATCAAGGCTAATCGACTTGTTTATGAAGATGCGAAGTACGGTACTGTTAAAACTACCATGACAATATAGTTCGGTCTATATGCATATAGATCTGATGCAAGAGATAACACAAGCCGGGACAAGCCTGCAAATGGAGTAGTCACATCAATCACATTATCAATACCGCCTCTCAACGCATTGGCATGATGAGAAAACTGAAATACCAGCTTAGCAGACAGGCATTATCTCAAATATATCTATCTTTTGTGAGACCCATGTTAGAATACGGTTCTGTGATCTGGGATGGATGCACATTAGAAGAAGCGGATCGACTGGAAAAGCTTCAATTTGCTGCTGCACGAATTGTTTCCGGTCTTCCTGCTTATGCCAGTAGAGAATCCCTCTTGCTGGAAACTGGCTGGGAAACCTTGGCAAACAGACGAAAAATTGCAAAATTGAAAGTAATGTACCAATTCCACAATTGAGAAAGTCCCGACTATATATACCATTTAATGACACCCCAAGTGGGACAAACCACTCCGTACAACTTGAGGAATGACGCAAATTATGCGATGCCCCGAACACGTTTAAATATATCCAAAAATTCATTTATCCCGTCAGTTATTCAGGAATGGAACAAACTTAGTTACGATACAAGAAACAAACCATCCATTTCTGCCTTCCACCACTCATTAACTAAGAAAACTCGTATATCTAAATACAGTTTGATTGGTTCAAGGAAACTTAATATTGTACTAACCCAACTAAGACATCAATGCAGCAAATTAAACGCAGATTTAATGAGAAGGAATTTGTCTATTACATCTAGCTGTAGATGTGGAGAACCAAGAGAGGATGCTTATCACTATTTCTTTATTTGTCCCTTATATACCAATCTAAGGGATGAATTACAAAACGACTTGCCTCCAAACTATAACCTCCAAGACATATTGTCGGGAAATGAGTCATTCACAAACGAAATGAATAATAATATGTGCAAGTCAGTTTTAACATTTATTAAGAACACCTGAAGATTCAATTGTAGCACGATTACGACGTAGTTATCTCAGCTGAAGGATTAGTATGTACTAGTACCGAGTTCTGTGAGAATCCTTGCACGCTACAGTCAAGTTGCCACCATACACTCAATAATCTATTATAGTCTGTTTCTCCCCTGTTAGTTGCTAAAAATGCAAATCTAGGCTCAGCCAAAACGTCATTATTTTTGTTGTTGTGAACACATGTTATGTATCCATATTTGTAGGGAGAGGGGTGAATAAGTTGATTATAGAACTTGACCCTAATCCCATGTACTACAGTTTGTACAATAAATAAGTTTAAACAAAAAAAAGCCGGAAATATATCTTGCTGAAAATATATCTTTGCTCGAAATATATCTTGCTGACATCATTGAAAGCTCTTGACCGTCCCTTGTTCAAGTAATTAGTGTGGGGTTTGGGGTCAATGTCAGTGTCCTATGAATTTGTATTTCAATTATGCACGATCAAATTCTTCATAGACGACTGCTGTGTGTCGTACCTGACGCTTGTTTTGTAACTAAGAACATTAAAATCGGCTTCTCTGGTGATCGGTGGCCATCTTGGTGTCCGTCTTGAATATTCAGTTGGTCTATTAATATAGTCAGTATGAACATCCGTGTGGAGTAATGCAATTCTTCTAGCTTCGTTTGCATTTTTCTTCCAAGATATTGTTGATTCAAAGCGGCCATGTTGTATTGACGCAAATTATCAATTTTCCCCAGTTACATTTGTCTATATTTTTATACGTTGGTCCTGATGGTTTGAGGGTTAGTTACAACAAATCGAAATTCTATGTAATTTATGCAGGTCAAACGACAGATTTTATGGCATTTTATAATATCGCTCTTTCGTTTAGAGTAAATTAAACATCTACTCTCGTAAATACCGTCCCAGGTGCGCTGTAGTCTGCAGTTTCCACAAGATTAAATCCATCAGGCATCCTATCCCACATCCGGGCAGTTTCATATATCGATGACTCGAGCTCATGATTGGTTGTATTTACAAGAGATACATCATCTATATTAAATGTATTGTGTGTGAAATGCCTTTCACCAGTTGAAGTGTAGGATGTTCGATCCGTATTACTGATGAAGTATACCTTGTGCCATACGACATGAAAAGAGGTAAGTATATTCCGAGTATGGCCTGTATTGGGTGTCGGCATTTACCTGGTCAATCAGATGTCGCAGTTAATGTCTATCATCCTGGGTTCTTGGGAGATATATGCCACCGCAGGAGTACAAAATGTATAGCGCACATCTTACCCATGTATAAACCTCATCTACCTCGATATCGTCCAGATCCCTGTCTAGGTTAAAGCGAACCGTGAATGTGGAGGTTGGGCGAGGGGCACCTTATCTATTACATCGACGGTTGGTTCTTAGTTCCTCAATAATACCAGTAACCCAAATTAAAGATACTCATGATACTTTATGGTTTATGTATTCTAGAATCCTACAGCCCGAGAGCCAAGTTACCAGTCTGATAACAACACTCATTCTTTCGCGCACGCTTACATACATACATATATACAAACATTAATACATACATGCATACATACAAAAAATAAATAAATAAATAATTCATGTACATAAAATACTTTAAGGCCGACTTGCCCATGAATATGGAGCTGGCAGTTAAATTATGATAATTCAGCTCTATTCCCAAGATTCCTTTTATTTTGGTTTGTATTCTCAAATAAAATGCACAGATGTATTCACGTCCCATTTTCCCTCTGCTGAATTCAATAGGGAACGCGTTTCAAATTGCACTGATTGATTCCGCATAAGATCTTCGGGGCGATTTTCAAACGACAGTATATTTGTATACTTTGTCATAGGTAATTTCGTTCATTGTAATGTTTTCATTTGTGGATGAAAATTGAGCCATAGGCAACCGAGGCATCGGCGTGTACAATACGAAATATTTCTCAAATACAGCTGGCGATAGGACCTGGTGGTAGATTATCTGTGAGATAACAAACGAGAAATGACTACATTGTAGTCAAAACCTGCGGCAGTGGCAATAATACAGTGAAAAACATATCAGCGGAGGTAGTAGTAATTGTAGAAAAAAGCACAATCTGCCAGTGTTTTCATGCCAAGGGAAGTAATTTTCAACTTCTAACCCACAATTGTAAGAATTGCGTAATAGGACTGATACCATATATATTCACTTTTCCAGTTCAGAATCCGACGATTTTGACTGGTCCGTGCCGTCTATACTGAATTGACAGACGAGGGTCACAATGATCGCTTTGGCAATGTCTTGGTACAAGTATCATGTATGCCAAGTTTCAAAGCATTCGGTTCAGCCGTTCATTTTTGCAAATCAAAAAGGCTTTCAATATTTGGAAATTCAAACAAATTTCAAGGATTTAGTCATAGCGCGAAAATTTAAGCTCTTCAGTCTCCCTTCTCGCTTACTTTGCCGAGCAAGATGGAAAAATTATATTTCCTTCAAAGTTAATTTTCAATGAATTTAGTATCAGGTCTATCACCTTGATCTGTGAAACTATGGAATGGGGTCGAAGGCTTTATCGAACTGTCCAAGAGGCATAATGACACTTTTCACTATTCAAATCGAGGCCTGTGACAGTCTTGATATTCGATTAGAATAATTAATTAAGTTTCTGCATTTACGTGTGTTATCATCTGCAAAATAAATACTTTGACACTCTTTTCCACGCAGCAAGTCAATACCAAGACATGGTATAAATGATTAATTATTTCATTCTTAGGAAATATCATCTCATCTGACATGTTCGGCCAAGTCTTTTCGAAGGTTGCTAATTTTATTAATTTCTTTCTTTTTTTAAATCAAATTCTGCAAATAAGAAACATTACTAGTCAGTATCTATGGATATCTCCCTATACTCAATTCGCGAATATGTTTGTCACTAAGTCATTTCGAAGGTGATGCGAAATTTCAGGGCTAGATTACCGAACAAGGTCTGTGTGTAAGAGAATGATGTCGAATTCTCGTTATTATCGTTTGGTACATCAAATTATTGCATTCACGAAAATGACTGTCAAGTTAAAGTCAATATGAAAGGTATCGAAGTATCAAAATCAAACTCAAAAACCCGTCCAGGAAATGAAGGCCCTAGCTTTTGACAACGAGGTCAAATAAATCGCTTTTATGGTCAGTATCTGCTAATATATGACGTAATTCCATTTGCAAAACTGATTGGTAATGTAACGTAAATTGTGAAGTGTAGAACCAGTAAATTCTAGCAGAAATGGGCTCTGACTTGAGAGAATGATGTTAAATGCCCATTGTCTGCTGATACACATAAGTATTGAATTTACGGGAGTGATCAATTCTAATCTAAAGAGATTCTGAGTACCGAAGAGGACGGGAACATCAAGAGCCAGGCTCTAGCTTTCGAGAATGAGGATAGAGAGGCTGTGTTCCGAAAGAGGATCATTCAAAATAGCTATGTGCCAAATTTCAAGTTTGTAACCGAAAGTGCACAATATAACTGCACAACTATGATATATTGTTCGCGCACAAGGTTGTCTAACTCATTAAATGCTAAATAGTCATGACCCTCCAGGGATTGGAGAGTCATTGTTTCGATTCCCACAGAGGGTTAAATTATTCTTCCTTTCAAAACATATTTCTATATATGCGAATTGCTTGGGTGATAAAGTTAAACATCATACCAAATTGTCATTCTATAAGTTAAACATCTTTATTCGGCGAAAGTTGGTGAGTTGTTCCCTTACTTCTGAAACGTAATTGTTGCGTTTGTTTTTGCATGATCTATAATTTTATACCAAGTATTATTCAAGGTTAATCATAATGACAATGCGTTACTTGTCTACTTTTTCACCAATTTGTGAATTATCTAGATTGGGTAGATAAATGATTACTAGAAGTAGTGAATTTATTTTTCTACTTACTAAGACAGTCGCCTATGACTGTATGCAAATTAGCTGAACCACTGACAAGGTTGCGGCTCATCTTCCTTGGTATATAAGCAACTCAAGGATCTTAAATTCAGTGAAAATGGTAATATCTGAAGACAATGACTGATGTGTCGATCGACAGCTCTTAAGTGACTGAAGTTTCCTATGTCTTGACGTATGAGAATTGAAGTCTGAACGGAAATCAACGAAGCAATAATTCATTCCACCGGAAATAGTTGCAAATGAATTGAAACGTGCCTGAAGACAGGGTTGTCATGTGAGATCGGAGGTTGAAAAGAAAAGTGTGGCAGAGATCACACTCTCTTAGCGCATGCGTATTTCAAAAAGGAGGAAGAAGAACAACAAGAAACAACAACGTGAGCCTTCCGTAGACCTGCGTGCCGCAGGTAAAATATGGCATATTAATTCAACAAACAAGATAGATGTATTCCTATAACAATTGAATATACATGATTGATTGCATGTGCTTTCGATGATAGTAATGTAAAAGTAATAAGCATTGTCTGGTATTATATATAGCAGGACTTAAAACAAACTGTTATTGTGTGCCTTCCTGTGGAAGTTTGAGGTAGAAGAGGTGCATATTGCCCCACCCAGTCTTAATGGTCAAGTAAAATGATGCACTATGCATTGAGCGAATGTACGGAACCGTAGAGGGGACATTCCCCATTTTTTTTTCGCGGAAAATTATCTCGTCCCACGACATAATTATCTCGTCCCACGACATAATTATCTCGTCCCACGAGATAATTATCTCGTCATACGACATAATCATCTCGTTCCACGAGATAATTATCTCGTCCCACGAGATAATTATCTCGTCCCACGGCATATTTATCTCGTCCCACGACATAATTGACCAATGACAATAGATTTTACAACTACGTTGTTTACTAATGAAAGCGCACGTAACGTACTTCTGTTGCAGTCAGTCTGGGAATTTTAGGCAATCTGCAGATGGCCTAGGCAACAAAAAAACAACCTCAATTGAACATTTCAAAGTTTTCTTGGGTTTGGATGAATGGAATCTTAATTTTGATGTCCCTGGTTCACTACAAGTCTGCAAACCTTCGGGCGAAATGTAATTGTTTAACGAAGAGAGTGTTTCAATGTGGGGTTTTTTCGGTTGGAGTTTTAGGATCTGTGTATGGAGCGAACGCAGACTTCATAATAAAGCCGATGTCATATTGTAATACAATTCTGTTGACATAGATTTCACACAAGACTGACTAGAGAACACCAAAGAGTGAAGTTTATCCATTCCCTCAAACAGTATGAAAAGTGAAAATTCTCCAACTGCTATAATTTGTCGTCAACATTTTCTTTAGCGGTTTTCTTTAACAGGTGTCTCGATCTCCGCCACTTCCTTGCATTATATAAATGTGGCAGACATTACATATCACTACACAAAAAAGCGGATTTCACGTACTGGGGAAATGTATTGCTTATCAATGGGAAAGGCCACTGTTTGCACTTCTTTACATAGATGCCCTCTAGTGTGGATGTTTGTATTTCATAGCGTATGACCCGTGCAGTGCAGCTTGGAGAGGCCAAGATGACAAATACATTTACGGGATATACATTATGGCATCCTATATTTCATATACCCAAAATAGTATGGCCACAGGTATGGAATATTTAGTATCAAATTATATTCCATACAGCAGGAAATGTAAAATAACCAATTATGGCAAGACTACCTTAAATTTAATTTAACTACATTCGAGGGGTATGGCAAAGTATTTGAATGTATGAATATTTATTTAAATTTAATCTATCATTGAAATGCGATGTCGAAGTTGCATCAACCGGCTTCCTCCATACTGGTTCATTATGATTTTAAACGTCATAAGAAGGTAATTCTTTTATATAGCAAATATTAAGCTTTGACATAATGAAATGGCAATTCTGATACACTGCAAATATTAAGATTTCATCTAATTTCATCCAGACTGTAAAGAAAACCAAATGAAGCATTATAAGTTATTTCACCGTCTGGTAAATATATGCATATTTCGATGACAGCAAATATTCAGTTTATCCCTTTCACTGATGGTTATACGGGTATGCCATTCTATTTTATATGGTCAGCGAATATATGGCAAAACTGAACTTTTGCAACCAGTTTGGTAAATACTGCAAACATATGCAAATGTTAAGGAATGACTGCGCTGTAAATATATTGGAAATATTTTCATTTCCCAACCGTTTTATCTCCTTTAAATGTTGTCAATAGTAATATTTCATTTTGCAAATTAATGCAAATTTGAAAATGCGATATGGTTTTATTGTGTGTAGGATACATACTTTTATTTTGATAGTTCACCACGCTCTCGTGGGTAATGTGAGTGTGTAATACGTGGCATAACACGACAAGTGCAAGGGAAACTGTGTGGGGTTTCTTTGCTTATTTCATAGAATAGCAACTACAATGAATTGGTTAGAAAACTCCACTTCTTGGTGATTTCCAGTTCGTCGTTTCAGGAATCAGGAGTTACCCTGCAGCATAAGATGGAAACGAGGAATCCATGTAATATATAGGACATCGTAACTCTTTCCAATACAACGTATACAATAAGCTACGTGATTCACTGGTTATACACGTAGAAATATTATACAATTCAATGTAATATAATTTACGGAAATAAGAAACAGAAGTAAAACTTCATACTGTCCTGTCTCAAATTAGTCACAAATGCGGTCTTAATTTACTATCCATATCCGAGTACCGCACACTCCGGTGGCGAAGAAATTGAATACACAGGTTTAACTTCTCCTTGCTTAAATTTACACATATTTCAATCTTTGTGCTCTTTTGGGACCCATATGATACATATAGGCGCACAATAGTTCCGTTCGATTATTTCTGAGAAAAAAAAATCCAACAGCATGCCGTTTTCTCACTCCACCATGTCGAAACGCGAGCATTTTTTCTTGCGTGTACTTCTCCCACAAGCAAAGTTAGTGAACTGATTCCAGCTGTACACTGTATGCATGGTTATAACACATGCAGCACTTATGTCTCGGCGAAACAAGCACATTGTGATTGGTTGACCATTATGTTAGCCTGATAAACGTAATATGATTAGAATTCTGGTTGACAGACAGGTCGGGCCTGCAGACAACCGGCGACTTTTACAGGCATTAATCCCTAATACAACCGTCTTCCCAAGATATCCAAAAGATAAACGGGAATTTATCATTCGTCTATCGGATAAGCTAACATGAAGGCACGGCTTATCGGCATGGTGAAATAAGTTATGCAAGCTTATCCATGGTGGCCAAAAGAAATTAAATCCGAATGGGCGAAGTCTCCAATTTCCAACAATGCCCAGATATCTGTATCTTTATATCAGTCATGATCAAACGGAACATATAGAATGCAGTAGCTCCTACACGAAACTGTCCAGACAGTGATATTCCTGAAATATCCCGATAAGAAAATTTTGGGTGCATGACATTTTAAACCAGAGACCGTACAATCACAGCCTCTGATACTAGGTATAAATTTAACAAAATGTGCACGATTTACCGTTCAAATTTACCGTTTTTGAGCCTAAAGCATATTTTGTCAACTTTTGAAAGCATGTCGTATATTAGTATATTAGTACACTTCTCGTTGAAGAATGGGAAGAAAACTTATTCTGGTGAAGCCGGCAAAGGACCTGCACGCCCCAGTGCCAGTAGTATACAAAGCGTAAATCTCGGAGGATTTGTGGAGAACGGAATGTGGAAAAAGAAATGTCGGTTGTAAATGAGGGTTGTTTGATGTCACATCAGCTTCAATATAAACCTCCGCCCTTATGGGGTAGTGTATACGGCACCTGAAATTGTGCTCTTTACTTCCCGAGTGCGCATGTGCAGTCTACACGCCAAACTTCTCCTTTAGATAATACCCTTTTAGTATGAAAAAATCTTATACGAGTCTAGATCGAATCTATTTTTCTAATATCTGATGTTAGTTTATTGGTAAATTTAGAATATAGAAAACCGTTTTTTCTAACCCCAATAGGATTGACTGTGGCGATTGAATGCAAATGTGCATGGTGTATATCCACGCGGCTCTAGCTAGCCTGTCGACCCGCCTCGGGCGAACTGGCCATCTATATTGCCCCCTGCCTATGTTCTATCAGTCAGTGATAGTCGCACAGTACCCTATACATGACAATTATTAACAAAACAATACAGAATACGAATATGTCTCGGTAAATGGTTGTCAGTGGCAGTCTGTTTTGAGTATAGACCAGTACGTTGTACAATGTATTTCACTGTTGTGTTTATTGTCAAATTTCAATCCCCGTTTTGGGACACCCATTTTGTGTAAAACTGGTGTCTGATCAAACGTTTTCTGTCAAACCAGGAAATTTCGAAGTCAAGCGGTGAATTTTTTTGAAAAAGTCACAGTGCGCATGCGTAGCGGGTAAATAGCGCTGGGTGGACGTTTTGGGGCCAAGAGGGGCCCCTACTGGTTCGATTGGGTCGAGTAAGGTATCAGTGTGAAGAACTCGTGAGGGAGCATCCGACTGGATGGGTGTGACGTGGAACTGATGTCATTCCGCGCATACGCAATGAAAAAGGGGCATGGTAATGGACGTTTTGGGGTCGAGGTGGGCCACTATTGGTCCAAATGGGTCGTGGGAGGTGTCAAGGTGAAGCGCTCCACCCAAGTCATGGGTGGGTGTGTGTAAAATTAGGATTTGTTCTGAAAATATAAAAAGCGGAACGCTTGTGTTGTTCTTCAATCCCATCGACAGAGCACAAATCCGTGTGTTTGGTAGTCGAATTGAAGTGACGTCACAAGACTGGTGGCGCATCCTGGCGGCCATCTGCTGCCAATTCGGCTTCCAGATGCTTATTATATACTACTTACGACAATATAGGTTGGTCAGTAAAGATTTCATGAAAGTTGCACCATAGAATTTCAGACTGAAAAATACACAAAACATGAACGAACACATTTTCAACATTGTGAGGAAAACCTAGTTCGGGCTTCGTCAAAATTCAGACGAAATTGGATAATTTACTCTTCTTTACCGTCAACACGACAAAAGTTACATCACGAAACATCATAGTTTGGATTCTACACTCACAATGTATCCCTAAGAATGGGGTGATACATGAAGCAGATAAGAACTTGCATAACACATCTAAGCTTCATGCATTTGTTTACAAAAGTCTTAGTCTGAATACACATTAACCGACTAAGAGACCAGTGTGGCATAAAGGTTAGATACATCATACAATGTGTGCCGTAAATGAAGACCTCGGGAAATATTCACGAATAATACTTGAATCCCATGGGAAATATTCGCGAATAATACTTCAATCTCACAAGATATATGTTCAGTAGAGATGTGACCACATTAACTGGAACTTCCTTAAATTGTTTTTTATCGAATCAAGTATCTGATGAATAGGAGTTCTAGGCACCCCTGCTTCCTTCTTCCGTGGGTATCACTGATATACTTTTTTCTCCTGGCAATTTACCTTCGTATCTTTGCTGGTCTATCAAGGCACGCAGCGTGTGTATACTGTCTGCAACGAAGCGTACTGGCAATTCTCCATCCTTTTTTTCAAAAGGCATTCATTATTTGAGAGAAGGATTTTAATAATCTATATATTTTTTGGTAAAGTTTTAATGGCTTCTAAAATAACAAAGACTGTAGGCCTACTGTGCCGAATGATTTGTGATAGTGACATTATCTTATTACCCACGCTTGCAATTATCATGTAAAATATTTCCGTATATTATCAATACAAATATCATTATACATTATCAACAGTTACATTTGGTGTCGAAGGCGAATCCAGGATATTTCTCCCTTCGAACATCTCCCCCTGCGGACATTTCCCCCTCCTTCCTATATATATTTGTGCTATGACCTCATACGAATGTGTAACAAAGTTAAAATATTGACAAAAACATTTTATTCTTATTTTCAATAAGCTTAATCGGACATAAGTTTTCCCGAGCTATATTTAAGATAGCGGTACTGTTAACACATTTGTATGATTTAGTAACAAAATAAACATGCAACCAAGCTATAAATAAAGCGATTTTGATGACTATCTTTTCAATAAGTTACTTTCAATAAATTGACATGATTTCGCAGAATACGCCATGGTTTCAACGGAGACAAAATAAACATCATAGTTAGATGATATTTTGTGTCAAATATGTTATGTCTTTTTAAATTTAATCACCAATTTAAATCAATCAGCATGTTAGTTACATAATGTCTATAGGTAGAAGCTATTGTTTAGTTTGTTATCTTTATCCCGAGTCAGCCCATTGCCGGAGTAGAATCAGTCCGTGCTTGGCACAAGGAAAGTCATTGTACAGTTTGTCCTTAAAACCACTGATTACAATACCATTTAACAATCCTCACACCTTTATTATCCCGACTTCAGCCTGTTGCTCTAGTAGAATCAATAATTAGAATCACATAACTATGTGATAGTTATTAACTTATACTGTGTATTTATTGTTTAGTCATGCCAAATTATAGAAAACAAGAAAAAATAAGAAAAAAAGTCAACTTTGTTACACATTCGTATGAAGTCATAGTACACAAATATATATGAAGTGGCATATGTCCTCAGGGCGAAATGTCGACAGGGGGAAATGTCCTCGAGGGGGGGGGGGATGTCCGCGCGTCGTCGATGCCGGGCCGTCTTGGAGTATTTGAGTCTTCTTTATAAGATCATAATGGTTTTTCAAAATTGTGTTCATTTCAAATGTGGTAGACTTGCTCCAAGCCTATTAGCTAGAAACTCAATTAAGACCTGGAATATGCCGTCCGTTTCCATTTCACCTGGCACAATATTGACAAACAGCGTTGGCTGACGTTATAGTTGTTTTTTTTATATATTTATTTCTTATATATTTCAGCCCGGTTATCTACAGTATGACACCTTAAACCAATCTACCCTTTTCAATATCGCAATCTCTGCCATCACAGTCAATCGAAATATCATTTTGTTTCCAGGAGTCATATTTTAGTTATGTTAAAATGTATACGAAAATCAAAAATGGTTGCCCAATATCCTTCCATGTCTTAGGTTAGTGAAATGCTGGACTTCTACTCTCGCGCACAGTTTGTGAGATTAAACATCACAGAATATGTATTGGGTACTCGATGAAGTCGTATTACTTTAGCAAAAAGACAATATATGAAGAACTGAAAATGAGGGTTCATACTTGATGTTAGGATCAGGCGACAATGCAAACCGTCGATAAATAACATGACAATAGGGGATATACAATCTGATGCCATGAGAATGACGATTAATATACTGTAGGAAATTTGCCACTACGCATGTGGTAGAGAATACAATTGGTTTGGATAGGAGTAGTCACGAGGACTTCAAGACGAGACCCTCCACGACCCATTGGGACCAGGAATTGTCCCTGTATAGCTCAAACACACCCCAAAAATGCCCTCTTCGCTACTACTCCTTGACTCTCCATGACGTCATCTCCAGTTCAAAACACCCCAGTTGTAGTCTACTCCGCGAGCGCTTCAATATGACGCCTTGGAAGGCCCATTTAGACCACGCAGAGTAAATATGCCTATGTGCACCCCAAAATGTCCTCACTCTACTAATCTTCAACTGCGCATGCGCACAATGACGTCATTTTCGATTCGTCGAGCGAATTTCAACCAATGGCTTCGAGGTCACTCCCAAAGTACGCTTCAACGTGCAAGAGATAGATCAAATACTCACACCCTAGTCTTTGCTTCACAAGAAAAAAATACCCATGGGTTCATGTGAAGTCCATTTTCCAATTTTTGTTATACCCTGGATAGTCCCTTTTAAGTGGGGGGGGGAATTCCTAGTCTTGGATTCACCCTCAAGTCACCTGACCGGCATTGAAGCGTGCATGACCCATTTGACCCAGGGTTAGCCCAGTTCTATCCACGTGACAGAGATTTACCTTTTCTCCGCCAGTCACGTGACCGAAATTGACCTCTCTACATTGCAATTTCAACCCCTTTCTTTAACCTTTCTTTAAAGAGAATAACAGTTTCAGTGATGCTGGCAGACTGTCTTTTATTCATGTGCACATAACTTTTCGACATTACATTGTTAAATCAAACATTTTCTAAATATTTTGAACGGAAGTCCACAGCTGACACAGCTCTTCAATTTGGGTATCGATGAAGACTCCCTAATTGCGCTCATTGAAAATAAATCAAATGTAGGTCGAAAGTCTTATATGGATCTTACACGTACATTCACTTCCATCAGCTATAACCTGACTGACAATAATTTGTGGAAGTTTGTCTTCGAAAGAAACAAAATTATGAAAGATTTGCTCAAACTGGGATATCCGTCAGCTCTAATACCCCACTTGCACAAAATTCAAATCATTCCTTTAACAATATACAGAGATCCCGGGGTGGATGCTACACCAATATCACTGGCAGTCACATTGAGAGAGCAGTTCACATGAACAGCAGTTGATACATCCAATGTCTTCCCTTTCACATGTGCCCATAGGAAATTTTCGACCTGAAGTTGCAAAAATTATCGTAAATGTGAACAGTAGGTTAAGTGATACATGCTAACAAACCCATGTTAAATAGATAGGAAAAAATGGGTAAAAGAACTGATGTGAACTGCTCTATCAATGCAACTGATAGTGCTATTGGCACAGTTTTATTGTTAAAGCATTAACTTGAATTTTGTTGAAGTGTGCTAGGAAATAATTATTTTATTGTAGATCAATATGACACATATAATTTCGGCACGCTGTGGTCAATAACATTATGCAAAGGTTTTACTTTTGAGCTCGTCTTTGTGATATTCTTTATAGAAGCAAACTCGTGGTGCAAAAAACTCTATAAACAAACCCGAATTCGCTTGTGAAAAGCACAGCATGCACACTCTACATAAAGCAAGTCACCAGCTCTGCCAATCTAATTAATATTAAATCCCATCTGCTCCACCAATTGGATATTTGGATTGTGGGATGTAACCGGCTTGCAGTAACGCGAGCGACAACCAGTCTTGAAAACTATTCATAGTGCTTTGAAGCGGACATTAATGGTAGAGTAATTTTGGTTGGCTCAGCCGAATCAGACGCCACGCAGTTGGGATATCTTTTGATTTTGCCGCGGTCCAGCCATTGTGTCTCCATAATCCTAGGTAGATATGTTGTCTTTGGGTAAGAGTAAACGGCAAGTGAATTAGTCCAAATACGGCCGTGATATATAAGGCTGTTAATTCATGGGCTCTCGGAACACCAAGTTCAATTGAAATAAGTAAGGTTCTATATAGCGGCATATAGTATTTGGGAGCATTGATAGGATATTAATTTATTAAGATTGCCAGCCCCGCATATAGATGTGAGCGGTACAGCTATTACTCGAACAGTACGTTTAAAAAGAGAGCCACTGAACGGACGACGTTGTGTGTGATACGCCACCTTCGTGGTATCTCGGTATATTTTGACGAAGGCTTAGTTTATGCAGAGAAAAGGATGGAAGACAAACCCTTCGAAGTTCCGAGAGTATACTACATCGGGGATCTCCAAAGTCAAAACAAATATACGGAGACGAACACGTAACTTCAAACAAAGGAGGCGAAATATACAACACATTGGCTGACGTTTGATTCGCCCAAGTATGGGCATATTCGGAACGGTCATGAGGTCACGAAGCTGTTCGAACAGCCTATTATGGTCTTCGTCCCACGGTAGCTTGAATTTGAATGTTTGTATTAATGGAAATAGAGAATTGATGATGATTAAAATTATAACAAATTAATGAGAGAGGAAGACCTGCTTCCCTTTATAATATTCCATAAAGAGTTACGTGGAAAACAGATAGTGAACGTCACCACAGGGGACGTAATTATTATTGGACGTGTTTCGTCCTGGTGAATTCGTTCTCTGTCATGGTTCGGCTTTGTCAGACGAACAATGATTCGGGATGATGAGTATTGCAGTACCGCGCTGCTATACAGGTATATCGAATGGAAGGAACAAACATTCAATGTTGTTTTATTTAAGTGAATTCATCTTTGCTGGTATGCAGGGTCGGCGAGGTTTCACAATTATCTGAAATGGTGATATTAAAACGACTGAGAGAAAAAAAACAGTAGGAAAATCAGGGGCGTCGTTAGGGGGGGGGGTCGTCAGGTGCGAACGACCCCCCTTTGGACGCGCCAAAAAAAAACAGAAGAAAAAGGGGGGAAAAAAACAAAACAAAAAAAACAGAGAAAACAAAAACAAAAACAAAAAAAGCAAAAGGGAAAAGAAAGAAATAAAAAATGTCCGTCTCGAGCTCCGTTCCAGTAGTGACGCGTCAGTTCGCTCAACAATGGGTTTACCGCGACTTTCCGTTTTATGCATAAAGTGGATTATGAAAGAGCTGTAGCTCTGTTCATGAGATTCCACCCTCGACGGATACAACAGGGGAACCCTCGACGGATAAAGTAGGCCAATTTACTATTCAATTAATCATTAACACTAACTCGTGTGGGGTTTTTTCCCTTCTGCTCGATGCGTGTGGATTTGAAGATGAAGCATCGGCAGCCTCGGTCTACCGTTGGCGAAGTGCAAAACGGACAATAAACTGAAGGCTATACTACATTCGTAATATTTCATTTCCGGAAAATATATCAGTTTAACTTTTTTCTAGTCAGTATTTTACCATGGCCACGTTTTAATGAGTGATATTAGTTTTATTTTTCTAGTCAGTATTTCACCATGGCCACGAGATGTAGTTCATGATACACAGTTTGATATTCTACACAATATTATTGTCATCATTTCAGCAAAAGTTTAATGTTCACAGTCATGAAATGACATATGGATCGTAAAGTGATATGATGATGTTTAGTTTAATCATTTTAATATGGTTACAGTGGCGTCGGAAGCGGAGGGGCCAGGGCCCCCCCCCCCCACTTTTGATTTAGGGGGGGGGGCCCGAATATCTTTTGGCCACCCACTTTTTAGCATCCCTAACTGACCATCTCCCCACATAAAAATTACAGATAGAGTGCCAGGACGTGTAGTGGTGCGTTATAGGCCCGTTTTGTTTGTGTCAATCCAGGAAGTCAAATGGAGTCCGGCATATCTTCAATATCTTCAATATCGATGCGGGTTTATGCGAAACAAATGTGAAAATAGAACCATAAATCTATATACATTGTGTTCAGATTTGTTTACGGGAAAACGGATAAAACGCGCATCTCCGGCAACCGGACACCCCGGACCCTCGCCTGTCAGGCTGTGAGGATCGCTCATTTTAGCTTTGTGTAAATGAATCGCTATCATATTGGTTCTAATGTCCCATGATGTAAAGGTCATCGTTTTTTTTATGTGTTTTTTTTTTATGTGATAAATATAACTAAAAAGTCAAATGGATTCAGGCATGAAGTATTTTTTCAATATCGATGAGTGCTTATGAATGCGAAACATACGTGAAAATAGAACCATAAATCTGCATACATTACGTTCGAATTTATTTCTGGGAAAACTGTTAGAACGCGTCTCTGGATATCTGGAACTTCGGAGCTTCGCCTGTTGGGCCGTGAGGATTGTCTTGTTTTATCTTTGTGTGAATGAATCGTATCTGTAGGCATATTGGTTTCCCTCCCAAGAACTAAAAGTCATCGTTTTGTATGTTTTAAATATAACTAGAACGTCAAATGGATGAAGGCATGAGGTGCGATGTTTTCAATATCGATGCATGCTTATAATTGCGAAAAAACAAATCGTGAAAATAGAATCATAAATGTGCATGCAGTATGATCAGTTTTATTTCCGGAAAAACGTTCAGAACGCATCTCCGGCAATCTAGGACCCCGGAGCTTCCGGGGCCTAGGCGGCCCCTGGACCCCCGCCTGTTCGGCTGTAATAGTGGTCCCCCACTTTCAATTACGTTCCGACGCCACTGGGTTAGCCTACGAGGTATATCGGCCCAAAGCATTATTACTGTGTTTTCAAGATGACAAGAGAATAAATATAATACTGATATTTGACAAATGTTGGAAATCGCTCAGAATGCATTCCGGGAAAACGCTTAGAACGCATCTCCGGCGATCTAGGACCCCGGAGCTTCCGGGGCCTAGGCGGCCCCTGGACCGGTGCTAAAGTGCTATGATAATCGACCCCCCTTTGAAAAATCCTAGCGACGACCATGGAAAATTCTAAGTCTGCATATACAATGAATTTGTCAATTTATTTTTTCTGAAGGTGTTTACTGAACCTGTTTCTCACTGTTTATCTTGTCTCGCTTCAGGTCAAATTATCATTTCGAACGGACATACAGTGGTCGTGACATATCGCGTGTGCGTGTAAAAAGACCATGTTATGTATACCACAATGAGCAAGAATGAACATCTTCATGCAATTTATCAACCGAATAACTGCCGTTACCGGAACAATATGATCGTATTACTTGGTAATCTTGCCTGCCACTATACAAGCAATACAATAATCTCAGTGCGAGTCCTACTCAGAATGCTATGTTTCTGTTGTGTAACTATGTTCCGGTGTTATAAAAAGTTGACGAAAACAGAACCATTATCTACTCCAGACCAGTCATTTCACCACTAATCACTACAAGTTCAGTGACGAAATACAGTTTGGATTCATCAGCCACGATTGTATGTTGAGTAGAGAAGGTATCCGATAAGAAGTTACATAATATATTAAGCCTCATACATTTGTTTGCTCAAGTTTAGCCTACAGACAGGCTAACAATATGCCAGTGTGACAAACCGATTAGACACCAATGGCTAAATAATCATTTATGATCTTTGAATCCAGCAAGCTAAATATTTAACAAACCTTGTCAGATAACAACTTTCTGACAGATCTAACTGAATCAAACTCTACGAAAGCTGTCTTGTATCAAATCGCGACTTCCCCTGCTCATTCCGGCTCATTGTTTTCCCCAAATCGTGTTTTCCAGATGTGATTTTCAGGAAAGATATATAGAGGATTTTCATAATCATTTTGTATTTTCAGGAAGGAATGAATGTACTTGTATTAAGTACACATAACACATCAGACTTGTAAATAATGAAGCACTCCTATTAACTACATAATGTCTGTATATCATTATTAAAGATATAAATAAAGATTGCCGTGTGTTAAAAATCGCACTATATAAGAAAAACCCGTATATACAAATTTAATGAACTTCGATCATGCATCTATTGTCTGGATAGCATTTCACTATCTGCTGGGCTATGTTAATTGGTTGTGTTCAATTATGCCAAAATTTATAACCCGTTTCGATATGGGAAGTGCTACCTAAACTATTTATACCAGGACCATGACTGAGTTTAACTATAAGCATTTAACGTTCACCTTAGATGCTCAATCCCGGTGTCATCAAATGCTTTCGAAATGTGATCGGGCTATATCAGGCTACTGATACGTTCAAATTATATCGATTCTCAGCAATTATCTTTTGGTTTTACTGAACTATGCGAAAATAATTCACATAGATGTCGCAACGTTGTAAATAAAACAATTACATTTCCATAACATACAGTTGTCTGTATCATGCTATCAAATATTAATCAAATGTGAGATTATATTTGCTATTTGGTAAATGTTTAGTTAATAAAATTCATCTGTTTGATTAAATTTGTCTATGTAGTATAACTTTGCTCAGATATCAATTATATGAGCCACCGTTCCATGCAGTAGAGTATATATGGTGAATAGTATTGTTACATTTAATTTCCTGTGAAGTATATATCTCACAGTGTGAAATATAACCGAAATATTTATAAACTCACCTGCCGTATATCAAAAGTCTGCAAATTAATCGGTTTAATTTGCACCTGATGTCCCGGCGTGGCATATATAATTGAATAGAATATAATTATTTGCAAATCTTTGTGCTGTGTACGTTATACTGTGTCATAAGGGCCTGTCAAAGCTGCAATATCTAATGTCCACAAACGGTAAATATAATAGCAACTGTATGGCGCATACAAGTGAAATACATGGCAAATGATGCACATTCACAAACGCTGGCAAATAATGAAGCAACGATATTTATTTACTACAGTAGGTTATACAATATCATACCATATATGTTCTGTGTTGACCTGTCGTTTAAATACATTTGTCTATATTTGTCTTTCCATTGAAACACCATACGTACACCATGGCACTGATGTGTATGTTAAAAGCATGCAAATTATATCCACATATGTTAATATTTACAGGTCCGTTTAAACTTTTGCAAATATAACAGTTACATTCACCTTATATTTAGTGCTAATATTAAATAATATCAAATCAAGATTTTCGTGTAGTGTATTAACATGAAAAGGAGTAAACCGAGAAGGCTCCGTTCATCGGGGGTTGCAAGGGCGTAGACAAGAAAGGCTTGGCCGACCAAAAATAAAAAAATAAATAAATAGATAAATAAATAAATTAAAAAAACAAACAAAAAATGAAAGAAGGAAAACATAGCATAGAAGTGAATGTTTTTCTTCTCAAGTATGTTTTTCAGTTGGTGCTTAATACTGGGGAAGTAAACTTATCACCGCCAGTGCCTACCGGTAGGCCTAAATTAAGACTGCAATCGATCAGTGACAAAACAATAGATTGACGGTTTCGGGCTCAAATCTCATGCGATCATCTCTGAGAATGAAATAATGTTCTCTAATCCAATTTGGACGAAAAAACATCATGTCCGTTGAGCAGAATTTTTCTTCTCTTTTTTCTCTATAAACTTGTTTTGTGTTTCAATTGCATGTGCTCAGTATTTCTTCATACACAAACAAGAGATATATTAATTTTCAACTACTTTTCACAAAGAAACCATAGAAATAAACCTACGGTCTGTCCCAGATAATATATCCCAGACGTTTTCGGCGATAATTTGGAGAACATGCATCGTACAACATTGAAACTTAAATCACACAGTATATTAACTAAAAAAAATACTAATTGTATTCCTGTCTTTCAATAAAATCGATTGAAAATTGCCGAAAATCGCCAATACGTACCATATTATTTTAATGGTGTTGATCTGCCAATGTTATAACATACAGACTTGACGTCATGACGTAAAAAAAAAACCCACAAATCTCCCATCTAATTAATGATACAGGATTTTCACATTTATAAAAAAATATACCAATTTAGTTGTTTCATGGTGAAACTGCAATACGTGCAGAATGAACCCTGGATTGAACAACGTAAATTTTATTAGTTTTATGCACACGAGGTCCTTAATATCGAAGTTCTGTGAAAGCATGCAGTAGTTCCTTTAGCTCTTTTGATGAGATAAGAATAGGCCGTATACTGTAGGCGTTCAGGAAAACAAGCCTATTGTCAATAAAACTCATCGTCAAAGGAAGTCATTAGGGACGACGTGTCGCATTAATTCCCGAATTAATGGTTGACCCAGCAGAGAGCTTGGGCGAGCTGCTTGGAAGTACCGGTATATGAGACACTTCTTTTCGCAAGTTACGTGTGCTTTCATTCGTTAACAACTTAGTTGTAAAACCTGTTGTCATTCGTCAATTATGTCGTGGGACGAGATAAATATGTCGTGGGACGAGATAATTATCTCGTGGGGCGAGATAATTATGTCGTGGGACGAGATAAATATGTCGTGGGACGAGATAATTATCTCGTGGGACGAGATAATTATGTCGTGGGACGAGATAATTATCTCTTGGGACGAGATAATTATCTCATGTAACGAGATAATTATCTCGTGGGACGAGATAATTTTCCGCGAAAAAAAGATTTTGCATGTGCCCTCTACGGTTCCGTATACGCATGCGAACAGGTGGCGTTAGATTAGTTCTGATGGGACTGGGACCTACATCGTGTATGACACTAGCTGCCTGGTGGTATACGACTGTCACTCTAGACAACAAGATAATATTCTCTACCACAACTGACAAATACAGAAAAGCTGCCATATGTGTCAAATATGTGTCTTAGCTTGTCAGGTGGGATATATCCATAGACTTGTTTTTTTTTATCAGCGCACACCAATCCCATTTGCACAATATCAGCAGTCCAGTCAAATTATATGAATGCCACTTCCTGTTTATCGACTTAGCCAAACAACTGACTAAACTAGCTTTTCCTGTTTATATTCTGGTCATATTTTGCAAGCCTCCATTTGCAAGGGTCAAACAGTCCATGTGGATAGACCGTGGTGGCGTCTCTATGAAACTATTCCTAACTTCCTTTAACTGAATTGTCCAAACAGACAACGAAAGAACACAGTGCGGAATGAAGACTGGACCTCGTCATTACACGGCTGCCAACTGGCTTTCCAAACTAACTCTCTGGTATGTATATTCTACTCATGGGTGGTTATATCTATTCGACAATGGAAATCTTCACGATAACTGCCCGTTTTACTATGAGACTCAGTCTTTCATCAGATGATGCATCTTCACATTTCAAGTTAAATGCTACACTAACGTTCCGTCATTTATCTTGACCTTACTGAATAGAGTAAATTGTTCAAACCGGGAAACGCACGTGATGTCATATAGCCAATCAAGATAGGAGCTTGCCAACACCGTCCAGCGAGGATTTTCTTTGATGTATGCCGGTGTGATTTTCAAATATGGCAAGTGTTGGTTGTATTGATGTTAATTGCTTTCGAATAGCCAATCAAATTTGAATTTTAAAGAGGTCATACATTGCACTCCTCATAATATGGAACACGGAGTATTTATAGAGCTATGACCTCACCAAACCCGTATTCTGATCAGAAAATTGTTATGTTCAGCCAAGGCAACACGTGTAGTGTTCGACTTGGATATGCGAAGCTGCAGATGGTGTCACTACTCATCAGTGTTCATCTGTTCACAGAGCTATCACATGATTTGCTATTTACAGATGTAATTTCGCCTATCCGGTGAAAGGGACCGTGTGGACGTTCTAGCCAAGTTATCCACATGATCCAATACTATAACAGCGTGGCTGAGATACAGAGCATGACAGTAATAGCTCTTGATCATTACAGAGACTAGTATGTAGGCATACTAAGGGCCATGGGTCGTGTGACGGCGGGATTTTTCCGAGTGCCCCCCTCGTTTTAGCCCACCATCACCAGATGGTGGGCTGTTCAAATCATTTTCGTCCGTGGTCCGTCGTCCGTCCGTTCGTCCGTCGTCCGTCCGTCCGTAAACAATTCTTGTTATCGCGATTTCTCAGGAACTACTGCATGGATCTTTCTGAAATTTGGTACACAGGTTCCCCTTGGGGTCTAGTTGTGCAGTTATTTTTTCTGGTCCGATTCGAGAATCCAATATGGCCACAAGGCGGCCATCTTGGATTTCCCCATGAAACTTTGTTATTGTGGTTTCTCAGGAAATACTGCATGGATCTTTGTCAAATTTGGTACACAGGTTGGTCCGATTCGAAAATCCAATATGTGGCCGCCTTGGATTTCCCCATGAAACCTTGTTATCGCGATTTCTCAGGAACTACTGCATGGATCTTTCCCAAATTCGGTATACAGGTTCCCCTTGGGGTCTAGTTGTGCAAGATACCTTTTCCGGCCCGATTCGAAAATCCAATATGGCCATAAGGCGGCCATCTTGGATTTCCCCATGAAACCTTGTTATCTCGATTTCTCAGGAACTACTTCATGGATCTTTCTCAAATTTGGTATACAGGTTGTGCAAGATGCCTTTTCTTATTCGAAAATTCAATATGGCCACCAGGCAGTCATCTCGGATTTCCCCATGAACCTTTGTTATTGTCATTTCTCAGGAAGTACTTCATGGATCTTTCCCTTAGGGTCTAGTTGTGCAAGATACCTTTTTCGCTCCGAATCGAAAATCCAATATGGCCACAAGGCGGCCATCTTGGATTTCCCCCATGAAACCTTGTTATCGCGATTTCTCAGGAACTACTTCATGAATCTTTCTCACATTTGGTACACAGGTTCCCCGTGGGGTCTAGTTGTGCAAGATACCTTCTCTGGCCCGATTTGAAAATCCAATATGGCCACAAGGCAGCTATCTTGGATTTCCCCATGAAACCTTGTTATCGCGATTTCTCAGGAACTACTGCAAATTTTGAAATTTTAAAGCGGTTTTCTTAGTCCAGTGAACTGTTTCGTCTGCCGACGGGTCGGCCACATGAAGGGACGTCACTCTTGTGACAAGACGTTACAACTCGACAACTTTAAACTACTGCGTGTTTCGATCCAAGGAAGATAATCAGGATTCAGACACTTTCGAGGTTTCAACGTTAACATTACTGCGCGGATCCCTTCAGTATTAAGTATTGTACCAATGTCACTATTTAATGTAAGAGTTTGTTATATACAAGTGGAAATGAAGTCAATATAAAAAAAAAATTAAAAAAAAGTATTGTACCATGTTACTATTTTCGAGCATGGTATCTTAAAAGAGATATCTCGAACTAGCCCAGTAAACAGAACAGCATTCGTTCCTAATTATAAAATCTTAAGTATGTTTCATAGCTCATGCCAAAGAGTCAAAGACATTTGTCTTCGCTTCCAGTATCCAATGATGAAACGTGCAAAAAAAAATACTACAAAACGAAGACAAATGATCCTCCGGACATTCACTTTCGGACTTACTTTGCTCTTTTCTGTTGTACTATTACAACTGACAATAAGTACAGTTTCTAGAAATCTTGAAACTCCTTAAACTTAGAAAGATGATATCTTGGTGTTTTCCAGTGTCCCTTTTTTCGATCTTTTTCGCTCAGATTCGAAATTCTGTAAACAAAATTACAAATCAATCGTTTGTTCTTAGTAACAATGGACAAAAAGATCCTCTTGTCATTAGCTTACAGTTATCGGACAATGGTGGGCGCCAAGATCCTTCAGGATCTCTCGTTTTTTATCCCAGGACAAAATTTTATCACAAAGTTCTAACCTACCAACATAGTTTCTTCATGAGCTTCAACATTCACTGATGAAATGATTGTTCCTAAATATTATATTCCTATGGAAAAATTCTTAAAAACCCTTCATTAAGTGCCCGCCTATATATTTTCGCTACCCCTAAGATTACAGGGCTGAAACTTACCACACTATATCTTTGGGTCAAGTTTTACTAGAAAATGTAACAAAAATCAGTGATGACAATCACAGTGATGTAATTTTCAAAAAAATACATTTTTGGCCGATTTTTCGGTCAGATTTTTCCATTTTTATTTAGGCGTATGATAAGCTACAAAATCACGGAGTATCAGCTCTCAATTTTTTGTCGATCCGGAGATAGGAGCAAAAAACCAACAGGGTGGACGGAAAGTATCCCCCCCCCCCTCCCCCACGAAATTTATAATAGAGACTATATTAATAAGAAGAATTGAAATATATAACAGACGACATAAGACGTTTGATCCATTGCAAACTTGCGCCAAAACGCCTCGCTTTGCTCGAATCTAATCACAAAATTTTGCCTTATATTCAAATGTCGAAACTCTCAGGGTTGTGGCGTAGATTGACTCTTGCCTCAAGCCTATCTCTCAAACTCAAAGTTATGTCCGGCATTTTTTTTTTTTTTTTTTTTTTTTTGACGTGTGACCAGGTAATATAGAATGATTTTTCCTATATATATATTAAAATCCTATATATAAATCCACTATTAACTACAATGTAACGTCCCGTTTCATTTTGTACCTTTTCCTGCGGTCACGTTATATATATGTAGCAGTATTTAAAAAATTAGCAACACACCATTTTAAGCCAACTCACTCATCAACATTTGCATCGTACATCGTTCTGTTCCCTATGGACATACTATGGAAGCCGATAGCGGCCACTCGTGTTCTCGCTATCTCGCCCTGTAGATTTGGCCAGGCGAGATGTCGCGAATACGAAAATTAGGAGCGCGAATTGCCGATAGCCGCCATTGGAAAGGTCGCGGCTCGAGTACACGAGAACACGCGAACGGTGCCATTAGCGAGTCGCGACCTACCATTCGCGTGCCGCGACCTACCATTCGCGTGTTCTCGTCCTCTCGTAAACTCGCCTCAGGATAGGTCGCGACACGCGGCACGCGAACGCGAGAATATGGGGCGCGAATGGCTAATAGCGGCCATCAAAAAGGTCGCGGCACGATAACACGAGAACATGCGAACGATGCCATTAGCGAATGGCGACCTACCATTCGCGTGCCGCGACCTACCATTCGCGTGTTCTCGTCCTCTCGTAAACTCGCCTCAGGATAGGTCGTGACACGCGGCACGCGAACGTGAGAATATGGGGCGCGAACTGCTAATAACGGCCATCAAAAATGTCGCGGCACGATAACACGAGAACACTCGAACGATGCCATTAGCGAGTCGCGACCTACATGTACCATTCGCGTGTTCTCGCCCTCTCGCATAGGATAGGTCGCGACACGCGGCACGCGAACACGCGAACGGTGCTTCCGGTTCAGTTCATGCGCAGACCCTACCGCTCATGCTCTGATTCCCACAATTTTTTTTAATTCAGGTTAGGACCTGATAATATATTTATTGTGTCAACTGCTGGCGGCATAGGAAAAAATAGTTTCTATTTCACATTTACTCTTCTGGTAAAACTGTCTTCAAAAGTTTCCATCTGTCATCGAATCTTTCGTAATTACTGTCACAATAGTATGCCATTTTTTGATTTCATAGTATTTACGTAATAATAGGCTATAATATAATATAACGCTTCTGTTTCCGTTCACATGAGTATATATGACTTTTTGCTAATAGAAAAAGAAAAGTTGTTATCTTGTCTGTTCCATGTACGTCTCCAAATAGTATAAACTTAATGGTAATGTTATCTATAATAGGGATACACGAAGCTAACCAATCAGCCAATTGGGCCCAAAAATTGCTGGTATAACCGCACAAGAATAGAAAAGATGTTCTAAAGTTTCAGTTTCCTCCTGACAAAAGTCATATAAATCTTAATCTTTCACTTGTATTATTTCGAGAAAGGAATTTGTACAGAGAATTCGATTTACCACCCTGTATTGCAGCCACAACAAATGCGTGTCTTTAGTGAAAGTGAAGGCCATTCTGTGTATATTTTCCAATCATTTGCAGGCACCACGACAATTTTTTCCCATATTCATGTAGCTTCACAAGAGGTTGTTTTTTATATTTTCGAGTTATCATCGTTGTATAGAACGGTTACATCCCTTGGTGTTTTTTGTTAATAGCGATATAGGATAGGACTTCAAGGGATAAAATAACTTAATTAGTTTTTCTTTATGACTCCTGGCAGCTTTGACAACTCCAACGAACTCTAAATAGTTTGTGCTTATCTCATGTAATTACAAGCGTCTGGTCCGTCATTCATAATTCAGCCGTCGTCCATTAAAGAATATCCGCGTCCATAATCCAAAGGCCTGGAATTGTTTAAACGTTAGAAACTTTCCATTTTCATTCAATAAGTCATTAATATATCTAACACTTTATCATACCACCTTTTATAAAAAATAAAATTATACCCGACTGTTACATTATCGTTATAGCAAAGAGATTTTGATAAAAATGGGCCTTGTTCTTCACATTTGTTATCCTGCAAAAACGAAGCCCAAGCTGGAAAGACATCCTTCCAAAATAGCTCAGTCGGTTTGGCTAATTGTAAAAGTTGTCTGGGGCCCCATTCACCTACTGAATATTCAAATTTTATCTGTGGAGACAATATTTGGTGCTTGGATGGGTTGAAAATAAGCCTTCGAAAACAAACAATTTTTGCAGCCTGAATAAATTGATCTAGTTCTATCATTTTCAGACCTGCTTCATCATAATCTTGGATATATTGCATTCTTTTTATTCTATCGGTCTTTCCCCAAATGAACATAAAGAAACTTTAAGTTTTTTTTTATAAAGTTGGAAGTTGGGTTTGGTAAGTAGGTTAAGTTTCTGTATTGCTAGTGATTTTATTACTGTAATCTTTCTTAGAACTGTTAAGTTTCTTTCTTCCCAATGTCCTAATAATTTCTCAATTTCCCCTAGCTTTTTTTCATGATTTATTTCCGTCATTTGGTGAAGATCTGCAGTGAATGTGACCCCCAACAAGTCGAACGTATATCTGCACACCATTCTATCGTTATATAATCGCATGATTTGTCTTGACAAAACTTGTTGCTTCCCAGCCAGATAGCATTACATTTATTAATATTCATCAGACCCGATAATCTACCGAACGTTTTCACAGTGGAAATGCAATTTTTAAGAGAATGTTCTGTCCCATCCAAAAGGATAGTTGTATCGTCTGCAAGTTGATTTATTTTATATTCTGTACCACCGATTACAATTCCCTTTATCTCATTATTATTCGAATTTGTAAGATTCCCACAATTTGCTGTTGCATTTCCTTGCGCCGAAATGTCCAATCGCACTATTCTCTTCCGGGTCTGCACATCAGCTGAAACGGAAGCTCCGTAGGCGCGTTCGCGTGCCGCGTGTCGCGACCTAGTATGCGAGAGGACGAGAACACGCGAATGGTAGGTCGCGACTCGCTAATGGTATGGTTCGCATGTTCTCGTGTTGTCGTGCAGCGACCTTTTTGGTGGCCGCTATTAGCCAGTCGCGCCCCACATTCTCGCGTTCGCGTGCCGCGTGTCGCGACCTATCCTGAGGCGAGTTTACGAGAGGACGAGAACACGCGAATGGTAGATCGCGGCACGCGAATGGTAGGTCGCGACTCACTAATGGCATCGTTCGTGTGTTCTCGTGTTATCGTGCCGCGACCTTTTTAGTGGCCGTTATTAGCCATTCGCGCCCCATATTCTCGCGCTGCCGTGCCGCGTGTCGCGACCTATCCTGAGGCGAGTTTACGAGAGGACGAGAACACGCAAATGGCAGGTCGCGGCACGCGAATGGTAGGTCGCGACTCGCTAATGGCACCGTTCGCGTGTTCTCGTGTACTCGAGCCGCGACCTTTCTAATGAATGCTATCGGTCATTCGCGCTTCTAATATTCGTATTCTCACCATCTCGCTTGGCCAAATCTACAGGGCGGGATAGCGAGAACGCGAGTGGCCGCTATCGGCTTCCATAGTTCACATTAAACTTTCCTACAATGTGAAATCCTAGGGTATTTTTGTTTTAAATTAAATATTTGGAACATGCTGGTATGAAGCCTCGTGAAATGGAATTTGAGACGCTGAGACCCAGTCATCAGAAAACGAACCCGATAACGTAAGAGTATAGGCAACTTATTCTTGCCTGTGGTTTTGGTATACAATGGTGTCATGTTTATAGACAGACATACACAGTGGTGATGATCACAATGTGTGATTCTAGCTCGCTTTTGTCCAGACATATTCCAATAATTTATTTGCTTGTTTTCTTCACAAAAACTGCACGATAAATTATTAAATAATAATCTGATATGAAAGGATATGTTCACGTTTTCTCGCAGAAAAGCAGACCTTTTGAAGACGATTCTCTGATCATAGGGGATTATGCAAATAAAGTACAAAGTCACCGAGTGTCCGCTCTCATTTTTTTTCGTTCCGGAGATGGTAGATGGGGGTCATAATGGCCCCCAGGCCTAGTAGGATGAATGACAAAATCAAAAGGCTACAACTTCATGGAAGGGAAGTGGTGGAGGGGGCGGGGGGGAAGGGGGGTGGGGAGTGCAAACTCCCCCCTCCCCACATCGTAGGAAATGTCGTGGGTATAAATGGTAAGTGGTAATTAAACCCAACATGGAAAATGATGAAAATAATGCATATGACCCCAGTGGCAAATATACTGACTGTATATTTCTAAGAACACGTCCCAAAATTGATTCATGTGATAATTTGTATCCCAGCCACTCTTTTGTCGTAGCTGTTCATGTGGACATCTTGAATGGTACACCGCCCGGATCCTAGCCCCGGCTTGAACGATATTAAGTACAAATATTGAAGAGCGTTGATGTAATGACTGATATCATCTGATGAAGAATGATGAATTATGTGAGGGTTAGACCTCTTTTGCTCTTCACGCTTACTGACTATTTCTGCTACTGTCAGGATTGGATGTCGAATTAGACAACTTTTGCTATACGCCCTACTCTCTCCGGTACTGGAAACGTTTGGTTATGTAACTCATAGTATCCATGGGAGCAACAAGTCATGATCTGTTTTTTTTATTTAAATATTTGTATTTCATGCATATTTGTCGTACGAAATAGCTCTTTCAGTAAGTGATACGGAAATGATTTTGTGGACGACGGTTGACTATTAGATGTCGGACCTCGTAGTAAAGATAGAAGAACACCAACATACATGTATCTGACCTTGGTCCTGGGGGAAATGGAGAGCATTATCTTCGGTGTTTATATCATTTCTTGTCAATTTACGCCGTTCTGTGTTCCCACTACCGTGTTTTGTTATAGTTTACTGATCAAAGCTAGGGATAAACATTTAGAAAGGCATATTTACGAATTTTGATTGACTTACAGTGTTGTTATTGTTGTTTTGTTATTCTTTGTAACTGTGCCCTTCTTTTATTTCAGGTGGTTGAATGATTATTTTCGAAAAGGATTCCGCAAAAAATTGACTCCAGATGACATACCGGAAGTGTTCGAGGAATACAGCAGCGCCATGCTGACAGATAAACTCGAAAGGTGAAGTTTTGTTTGACAATTTATTAACCTTGATTAAGCATCTCTGAATTTATTAATTAACGTAAAAGTGCTTGATCCTGTTTAATGTTTTCAACCACAGTTTTATATCGTGTCATTGGTATCACGGTAACTGTAAATTATAACATTTAATTCTACCAAGCATTATGACCAAACCAAAATTCATATCCTATCTCCGGAACGACAAAAACTTGGGAGCTCCGTGACTTTATAGCCTATCATATTGGGGTCATTTTGTGCCTATTTGCATGATCCCCGAGCAGAGGATCACGGGTGAACTCAAAATGGCAAACAATGTGGGAACCAGAGCGTTCTCGTTATTTTTCTCCAAACTTTTCTGCGAGGAATATTGGGCAAAACCAGAATGTTTTCGTTATTTTTCATCAAAATTTTCTGCGAGGAATATTGGGCAAAATCTATTTTATTTCATATCAGACTATATATTATTTATTACTTTATCAGACTATTATTGATTACTTTATCGTGCAGAAGAAATGGCATCAATAAAAAAATCCAAAAATCCGACCGAAATATCAACAAAAAATGCCCTTTTTTGAAAATGAATTCACAAGGGCCATCTTCGATTTTTACATTTTCTGATGGAGCTTGACACAAGGGTGTAGTTTGGTAAATTTCAGCCCCCACGCTCAAGAGGCAAGAAAAATATTTAGGACGGGGCGAATTGCTCCCCCTCCCTCACCCCGCCAGGCCTGGAGAACCCCCAAAATGTCCAGGCCAGATAGGTTTAGTGCATAAGCTATAGCGTGTTACAATGGGGGACCAAAACGTTCTCGCCATCACGTGCTCTCTCTTGATGTATGATTCCTACCGTAAACAACAAGCCTAATCGATTGTTGCGGCCAGGCGTTCCCTAATACCGATTTGGAACAATTGTTTCAGAGATACAGCATATACAAAAATCTTCCATAAACAACTTGCTCTTGGTGAGCTTAACGCTGTAACTGATTGTCATTTCAGGGGTAAGATTATGTAAATGCATGTGTGATGTGGACGGGATTAGGCTAGCGTAATGAACCATTGTGCACATTAATATCAACATGTGTGGGAGATGATCAATTTTGACTTCGGAATAATAGTGGTCTGTAAATGTTGGATCTATTGAGAAAATTATTGTTTGGAACTTGGATAGTCGTTCTAGGGGGCCAAATCCAGACAAAGAGCTTGGTTGCCGATTTCGTGGTTCCTACACATGATGGCCCCAGTTATTGGATACATAAATTATGAGACCGTTAGATAGACGAATCGAACCAAACGGGAGAAACATCAGTAGAATACAAGTTCGTATTCAGAACACAAGTCTGTGAGGCCCGACGCCGACCACGCGCTACATTTTTCTCCATGTTAACCATAGTCACAAATTTAGATCACAATGATTGAAGTTTGTGAGTTATCACTGGAAAACACAATTTTGTCAATCGGGCTGGGTCTTTACAACTCATCGATTTATATTGATCTAAGCTGAACAGCCAGAAAAATAATGGTAGTCCATCACCATTAATTGACGATAAGACCTGATCATCACATTTTTGGAGGTGACAAGGATGAAGGGGCCAGTTCGTCACTATATAATGGTAATTGGCCTGGTCGTCACCATTAAATTACCAATTGATTTCATGTTATCACCATTTATTGTCGAGGTGAAATATGGTGATGAATCAGGCTCATCACCATTTATTGTTGAGGATCAGACAACATCACCAGTAGTGATGATGAAATATGGTGATGAATCAGGCTCATCACCATTTATTATTGAGGATCAGACAACATCACCAGTAGTGATGATGGAATATGATGATGAATCAGGCTCATCACCATTTATTGTTGAGGACCAGACAACATCACCAGCAGTGATGATGAAATATGATGATGAACCAGGTTATCAGCATTTACTGTTGAGGACCAGCCAACATCACCAGTAGTGATGATGAAATATGGTGATGAATCAGGCTCATCACCATTTATTATTGAGGATCAGACAACATCACCAGTAGTGATGATGGAATATGGTGATGAATCAGGCTCATCACCATTTATTGTTGAGGACCAGCCAACATCACCAGTAGTGATGATGAAATATGGTGATGAATCAGGCTCATCACCATTTATTGTTGAGGACCAGACAACATCACCAGTAGTGATGATGAAATATGGTGATGAATCAGGCTCATCACCATTTATTGTTGAGGGCCAGACAATATCACCAGTAGTGATGATGATGAAATATGTGATAAATCAGGCTCATCACCATTTATTGTTGAGGACCAGACAACATCACCAGTAGTGATGATGAAATATGTGATAAATCAGGCTCATAACCATTTATTGTTGAGAACCAGCCAACATCACCAGTAGTGATGATGGAATATGATGATGAATCATGTTATCACCATTTATTGTTGAGGACCAGCCAACATCACCATCAGTGATGATGAAATATGGTGATGAATCAGGCTCATCACCATTTATTGTTGAGGACCAGACAACATCACCAGTAGTGATGATGAAATATGTGATAAATCAGGCTCATCACCATTTATTGTTGAGAACCAGCCAACATCACCAGTAGTGATGATGGAATATGATGATGAATCATGTTATCACCATTTGTTGTTGAGGACCAGCCAACATCACCATCAGTGATGATGAAATATGGTGATGAATCAGGCTCATCACCATTTATTGTTGAGGACCAGCCAACATCACCAGCAGTGATGATGAAATATGATGATGAACCAGGTTATCACCATTTATTGTTGAGGACCAGACAACATCACCAGTAGTGATGATGAAATATGTGATAAATCAGGCTCATCACCATTTATTGTTGAGGACCAGCCAACATCACCAGTAGTGATGATGGAATATGATGATGAATCATGTTATCACCATTTATTGTTGAGGACCAGACAACATCACCAGCAGTGATGATGAAATATGGTGATGAATCAGGCTCATCGCCATTTATTGTTGAGGACCAGACAACATCACCAGTAGTGATGATGAAATATGTGATAAATCAGGCTCATCACCATTTATTGTTGAGGACCAGCCAACATCACCAGTAGTGATGATGAAATATGATGATGAATCGTGTTATCACCATTTATTGTTGAGGACCAGCCAACATCACCAGCAGTGATGATGAAATATGATGACGAATCAGGCCCATCACCATTTATTGTTGAGGACCAGCCAACATCACCAGCAGTGATGATGGAATATGATGATGAAGCAGGCTCATCACCATTTATTGTTGACGACCAGCCAACATCACCAGTAGTGATGATGAAATATGATGATGAATCATGTTATCTCCATTTATTGTTGAGGACCAGCCAACATACCAGCAGCGATGATGAAATATGATGACGAATCAGGCTCATCACCATTTATTGTTGAGGACCAGCCAACATCACCAGTAGTGATGATGGAATATGTGATAAATCAGGCTCATCCCCATTTATTGTTGAGGACCAGACAACATCACCAGTAGTGATGATGAAATATGATGACGAATCAGGCTCATCACCATTTATTGTTGAGGACCAGCCAACATCACCAGCAGTGATGATGGAATATGATGATGAAGCAGGCTCATCATCATTTATTGTTGAGGACCAGACAACATCACCAGTGGTGATGATGAAATATGTGATAAATCAGGCTCATCACCATTTATTGTTGAGGACCAGCCAATAATACCAGTAGTGATGATGAAATATGGTGATGAATCATGTTATCACCATTTATTGTTGAGGACCAGCCAACATCACCAGCAGTGATGATGAAATATGGTGATGAATCAGGCTCATCACCATTTATTGTTGAGGACCAGCCAACATCACCAGTAGTGATGATGAAATATGGTGATGAATCATGTTATCACCATTTATTGTTGAGGACCAGACAACATCACCAGCAGTGATGATGAAATATAATGATGAACCAGGTTATCACCATTTATTGTTGAGAACCAGCCAACATCACCAGTAGTGATGATGGAATATGATGATGAATCAGGCTCATCACCATTTATTGGCGACACTGTCATCACCGTTCTATGTATCACCATTGATTTGGTTGTGGACAGTCGTGTGGTTACGTCATTCAAGCTGTTCACACAAGCGACTATCAAAAAAGCGTTGCCAAGATACAGGACATGATCATGCCACATGAAAGCTCTACCATTCATTTCTAAAATACTGTAATACAAGAATAATGACAAAGTGTTGTGTGCCCCAGCTGGCTATTAACTCATTATAATGATATCGTCTTTCTCGAATCGTATGTCGTAGCCTGTCCGACTGTCGCTGCTGACCGAGCATGATAGACTACCAAAATCAAAGCACAGGGTGTAATCATACAATAATAATGACAGGTGTTATGTGTTAGGAAGGGTCTACAGCCCCAGCTGGCTATTATCTCATTATAATGATATCGTCTTCCTCGAATCGTATGTCGTAGCCTATCCGACTGTCGCTGCTGACCGGGCATGGCAGACTTACCAAAATCAAACCACAGGATGTAACTTTGTTGAGAGCGACGCTATCCTTGCGATATTTTGTCATGCAACAGAGGGAGAGCAAAGTAGTCCATGAGCCAGACCAAATATCGGTACCACCTGAGGTGGCAAATTCTCATTATGTTTTTTTAGAAGTTTCATAGATGAAAAAAAACTTTGAAAGCAATCCGGGACTCACAGCTTAATGGTAGTAATCACCTCTTAAAGATGGACACCCGAGTCCAATCCGAGGGACCAGATTTGGGGGTAGGGGAAATATAAAGTTGAATATCTTTGCAAGTAATGGCGATATAGTGACATTTAAACACTCGAAATGTTGGTAATCTGATCCTCTATATGTTGGTATCTGTTATATGCTAATATGTCGATTATGTAGGTCACCAGAGGTCAAAAGGTCACGAAATCTGACCCCGGTCTAAAACGTGACCACCTTTAGGAAAACTCGCTGCAGATACCATACCAATGGGACTTTCTTAACCTAAATGGATTCAAATGGAAGCCAAGAAGTACCCAAGTCTATAATACGTCTAAACAAGTGGAGTTTATTATTATTTAGTCTGTGGCACAGAACTGTTTTTGACGGATTTTCAAAAATGGTCTTTTTATTGCGCTAAAACAGGCAAAATTGTTTGAAGTTGGACAGCTTGAAATTAGTTGCATATTTTGACAAATAACTACTCCAAATGCTAATGGTCATGTCTTAGGTCTATTCATGGATTAGTTAAGTTACATTTCGAGGTAATCAGGTCACCGGAGGTCAAGGTCAAAGATTGTCAATTATTAATTTTCTACATTTTTACTTGGGAATTTCATATTACAATGTATTTACATTGCAACCAGTTTCAAGTATAGAGCATCAGAGTCATCGCTGGTGCACCCTGTACCCTATAGCCCGTAGGGCATAGGGTAAACCAGGGTGCGAGTGCACCAGGTATGGGTGTCCGCAGGGGTCAAAGGTCAATCGTCCTCCAAATCCCGCTGAGACGGGCGTGAAGGCGTAAAGATAGGGCGTTAAGGCGTTGAGACGGGACGACGGGCGTTGACGGCGTCACTGCATTTCGATGTATTGATGGCAATTTCATGAAAATCAGACCTTCTGGGCTAGTTCACCATTGGCCCCTGTGGACATCCATACCTGGTGCACTCGCATCCTGGTTTACCCTATGCCCTACGGGCTATACGGTACAGGGTGCACCAGCGATGTCTCTGATGCTCTGTACTTGAAACTGGTTGCAATGTAAATACATTGTAATATGAAATTACAACACATATAAGGGAAGTGGAAAGAGGTGCCGACATACTGACAGAGCCACATGACTTCACAGTATATAGTCTTCCGGTTAACCTATTCTAAAGCACATACCAAGAATCTAACGATTCGTGATATGTGTTGTATCTCAGGTACGCTTTTATTGTACCTGTTCATGTGGCAACTTGGATGATATGACCACACGGCCCCTAGCACCGGCATAAGCGGTATTAGATAAAAATCTAGAGAGCTATGATGGAAATGCTCTAACAACTCGTATATTGGTAATTGGTGAGCTGTTTCGCTGTGACAAGTCCCAAGTAAAAATGTAGAAAATTAATAATTGACAATCTTTGACCTTGACCTCTGGTGACCTAATTACCTCGAAATGTAGCTTAACTAATCCCTGAATAGACCTAAGACATGGCCATTAGCATTTGGAGTAGTTATTTGTCAACATATGCAACTAATTTCAAGCTGTCCAACTTCATACAATTTTGCCTGTTTTTAACGCAATAAAAAGATAATTTTTGAAAATGCGTCAAAATCAGTTCTGTGCCACAGTCTAAATAATAATAAACTCCACTTGTTTAGACTTATTATAGACTTGGGTACTTCTTGGCTTCCATTTGAACTCATTTAGGTTAAGAAAGTCCCATTGGTATGGTATCTGCAGCGAGTTTTCCTACAGGTGGTCACGTTTTATACAGGGGTCAGATTTCGTGACATTTTGACCTCTGGTGACCTACATAATTGACATATTAGCATATAACAGATACCAACATATAGAGGATCAGATTACCAACATTTCGAGTGGCCAAATGTCACTATATCACCATTACTTGCAAAGATATTCAACTTTATATTTCCCCTACCCCCAAATCTGGTCCCTCAGATTGGACTCGGATGTCCGTCTTTAAGAGGTGATTACTACCACTAAGCTGTATGTCCCGGATTGCTTTTAAAGTTTTTTTTTATCTAAGGATATAGGACTTTCAAAAAAACATAATGAGAATTTGCCACCCCAGGTGGTACCAATTGATGAAATTTTGGGGTCTGGCTCATGGACTATTAAAGATCATAGTGCTGACGTGAGGCACATAATATTATAGAAAATTTCACCGAATGCCCTACCACGTCGTCGATTTGCTATGCCGAATGGGTATCTAACTCCCTTCCTTTCGTTTATTTGGGAGATTTAGACATTGGAAGAAAGAACTGACCCAGAAGAATAACCCCAGCTTAGTTCGTGCCTTAACCTGTGCATATGGGTTGAATATGGTACTACCATTCCTTTTATTCATGTTGACGGTAAGTGATACAGTCATCTTCCTGCACCAGTTTTGTGTAGAACGAAAAACACAGTCTATTTTGGGACAACTCGGTCATTCAAAGCCATTTTAGCCGGCGTAAGTGATGTGAATTCCTATCAGCACAATGTATGTCCTGTGTAAATCGACCATGATTGACAGGGTTCTAGTTTATCTAGTTCTAGCCTTAAATTTAAGTATTGTGACCATGCATAATGATGCACGGTATTTAGACATTAGTCGATTTACCCAGGTGTCGGTATCCACAGGTTTCACTGCACCTCTAGTATCAGAAAGGCTTAACAAAAGAATACAAAAACGTGTATTCAGGCAAATATGAAACCATGAATATTCCAAGCAAGTGGTTATAGTTCAAAATCTTCACATGAGAACATTTTTCACGCGTATGCTCTTTAATGATGTTGTCTCGTTTCAGGATACTGTGAAAATTGTGCAACCGATTTTGATTGGCCAACTGTTAACGTATTTTCTCCCCGACACCACCATGAGTTCTAGTATAGCTATGTGCTATGCCTCTGGTCTCGTCGCAACAGGAATCCTGGTAATGGTGACGATGATACACGGCAGTTACATGTCAGATCTATTAGCCATGCGTCTGAGGGCGGCGGTCAGCTGTCTGATTTACAGGAAGGTGAGCAATAATTACTCCTAACTCAGGAATGATCGACGACATTCGGCAGGCAGTCCAACACAGCTTCATTAACATCGGACCATTTGTAAATGTCTTTCAAACTGGAGATGGTGCATCTATCATCGAGACATGATGGTGAATTAATCTGCCTGTACACACCGACCATATACAATTCTAGTATATTACAAGAGCAAGCTGACACATCAAATTCTCAGTACAGTTGTGACTTCCCGCTATCTGTCTCATTTTCTAAACATGCACATCAGATTCGGGATAACAAAGTACAGATTCAGTGCAATTACATAACCATGCACTATTAAAACCATATAGATTGAAATTATATAACTGCTTATGTTTTACAAATACCAGCGTCTAGTCCGTCATTCATAATTCAGCCGTCGTCCATTAAAGAATATCCGCGTCCATAATCCAAAGACCTATTCCATATCCATATAACAGTATTAGCACCAAATTCAAAAAGACAATCATAGTATACATAAACATAGGCTAGTTTCCTGCAAGAGAGAAGCGGTCAACAGTTTTCAATGATGCCGACAAAACCTGACCTAAAAGGTCATGAAACGGAATCTCGGGGATAGCTTTATCAAAACAAACAACTCAAAATTAGAACACATCATAATATATATATATGTACTGTAACGAGTATGGCTTCTCGTTTGCATTCAACAAATTACTACAATATAAAACTGGTGACTGAAAAGTCGAACTTTACGTAATTGTATGGGGGCTAGGAAATCCAATATTTCACAACCTGTAAACCCACCTGTCGGACCGTGGTTTTGTTCTATGAGCTGTTATCAACCTCCCACAGACCTTTGCACTCTGACCACAGATTCATCGACAGTAACTTGCTGGTAAATTGTCTGCATAAACAATATATCAAACTATATGCTTCGATATTTGCATTATGTGTTGTGAATATGTCAGAATGCACATCCACAAAGGTTTCTCATCGATTTCTGGTTCAGCTTTTGCAGGTTGACAGCAAGTCTTTCAACAACACATCATCTGGATTTATCATCAATCTTCTGGCCACTGATGTGGAACGTTTCAATGTCGTAAGTTCTTGTCATCTGTAATCACACATTTCTACCAATGACTCATCACATTCCATCAACTGACTTGATAGAGCTGTAACATCATTGCTGTTGGATATTTGTATCAAATACAGCTCAGAACGCTGTTTGGGATCGTGTAGTCATGTAATTTAACATGTCCACATTAACAGCAACATTTAAAGCGTGATTGAGATACGAATAATCTAAGGGATCATTTTTCTTATTGTGATGTTTTTAGATATGCAGTCAGAATATTGGTCTGAGGGGTCATTGTCGTCACTACATCGCTATCTTTGGGGGGTCATTGTCGTCAGTACATCGCTATCTTTGGGGGGTCATTGTCGTCAGTACATCGCTATCTTTGGGGGTCATTGTCGTCAGTACATCGCTATCTTTGGTGGGGGGTCATTGTCGTCAGTACATCGCTATCTTTGGGGGGGCATTGTCGTCAGTACATCGCTATCTTTGGGGATCATTGTCGTCAGTACATCGCTATCTTTTGGGGGTCATTGTCGTCAGTACATCGCTATCTTTGGGGGGTCGGTACATTTTGGGGGTCATTGTCGTCAGTACATCGCTATCTTTGGGGGTCATTGTCGTCAGTACATCGCTATCTTTGGGGGTCATTGTCGTCAGTACATCGCTATCTTTTGGGGGTCATTGTCATTGTCGTCAGTACATCGCTATCTTTGGGGGGTCATTGTCGTCAGTACATCGCTATCTTTGGGGGTCATTGTCGTCAGTACATCGCTATCTTTTGGGGGTCATTGTCGTCAGTACATCGCTATCTTTGGGGGTCATTGTCGTCAGTACATCGCTATCTCCTTTGGGGGTCATTGTCGTCAGTACATCGCTATCTTTGGGGGTCATTCTCGTCAGCACATCGCTATCTTTGTAGGAGATATTGTCGTCAGTACACGCTATCTTTGGGGCTATTGTCGTCAGTACATCGCTATCTTTTTAAATGCTGTCGTCAGTACATCGCTATTTTGGGGTCATTGTCGTCAGTACATCGTGTTATCTTTGGGGGTCATTGTCGTCAAAGTACGCTGATTTTGGGGGAGTCATTGTCGTCAGTACATCGCTATCTTTGGGTCATTGTCGTCAGTACATCGCTATCTTTGGGGGTCATTGTCGTCAGTACATCGCTATCTTTGGGGGTCATTGTCGTCAGTACATCGCTATCTTTGGTGGGGGGTCATTGTCGTCAGTACATCGCTATCTTTGGGGGGGCATTGTCGTCAGTACATCGCTATCTTTGGGGGTCATTGTCGTCAGTACATCGCTATCTTTTGGGGGTCATTGTCGTCAGTACATCGCTATCTTTGGGGGGTCATTGTCGTCAGTACATCGCTATCTTTGGGGGGTCATTGTCGTCAGTACATCGCTATCTTTGGGGAGACATTGTCGTCAGTACATCGCTATCTTTGGGGGTCATTGTCGTCAGTACATCGCTATCTTTGGGGGTCATTATCAAGTACATCGCTATCTTTGAAGTCATTGTCGTCATAACATCGTTACTTTTTGGGGGTCATTGCCAAGCCGCGTCATCGCTATCTTTTTGGGGTCATTATCGTCAGTACATCGCTATCTTTGGGGGTCATTGTCGTCAGTACATCGCTATCTTTGGGGGTCATTGTTGTCAGTACATCGCTATCTTTGGGGGGGTCATTGTCGTCAGTACATCGTTATCTTTGGGGGTCATTGTCGTCACTACATCGCTATCTTTGGGGGTCATTGTCGTCACTACATCGCTATCTTTGGGGGGTCATTGTCGTCAGTACATCGCTATCTTTGGGGGGTCATTGTCGTCAGTACATCGCTATCTTTGGGGGTCATTGTCGTCAGTACATCGCTATCTTTGGTGGGGGGGTCATTGTCGTCAGTACATCGCTATCTTTGGGGGGGCATTGTCGTCAGTACATCGCTATCTTTGGGGATCATTGTCGTCAGTACATCGCTATCTTTTGGGGGTCATTGTCGTCAGTACATCGCTATCTTTGGGGGGTCATTGTCGTCAGTACATCACTATCTTTGGGGGTCATTGTCGTCAGTACATCGCTATCTTTCTCGAGCACCTTTATATGTTGCGTTTAATCATGCCATTTTTCTACATTTCTCGTCTGCAAACCTTTTCCCCTATCTCCGGAAAGACCAAAATTTGAGAACTGACACTCTTCATAATTTCACTGTTATATTTTCACACCCCTCCGAAAGTTAGAGCCTCTATTTTTCTTTTTTCTTTTCGTGAGCTTTTCCAAGATTTGTTGTTGGCAGTTTCAGTCCCCTAACCCAAGGGGCAATACAAATATTCAAGAGACTGGGCGCCGGTACGTACGCCAAGATCATCCAGTCCTGGTAGGTTAAAGTCCGGTCTAAAGTGTGAAAACCTGATACCTGAATATAATCAACATTTAATTTTGAGATAATGAATGAACACAAGTTTGGCATGGTGAAAGACTGGGCCTACTATATGACGGTTAAACTAACGATACGGCCTCTACATGTCCACATACATGCAGGCCTGGAAACAGCAAGTAGGACCATAGACTGTAATATGAGTTACTATAAACCCATTTCCGATGAAGAAAACTCATATTCTTTTTACTGTTTAGGTTCTTCGTTGCGCAAGTTTGCTCTTTCTTGTTCCGGTTGAAACTTCGGTGATATTCTATCTGCTGTACCGTCATGTCGGTGTAGCTAGTATGTTTGCACTGGCCCTGGCCACCATCTTGATGTTCCTCAAGGCCCTGGTTAGTCAGTTCGCAGGACGGTTGAGGTAAGGTCGGGTTTTTGTAGCCACATTCACTAAGCAAATGCCTTAATTTCACAAGCACTCCATGTTTTCGAACGCTCCAGGACGGCATCACTTTGCCATTATATAGATGAACGGATTCGTGAGGATTTTGAGAGTTGGCGTAAATCTTCACCGAATGATTTACTTGTATATTTGACTACGTAATAGCCAAATCTCAAGAAGACGCTTTCGAAAAACAAACATACACTTCTGGCCAACGACATCAACATAAACATCTGATGAATATTATGACGTAAGATTAAATTCAGGAATTCAGGACAAAGTATGCTAATTGTTAGAGAGCCCGAGTGGGAATATGAAACGAAGTCTCTGGGACGAATTGAGATATCAGGATGAACCTTTGAATTACATGTGTGTGGTCAGTTTAGGCAGCAGCACAAATTATATGTGATGTTTTCCCTTGGTCAAAATTTTAGAACAGTCATAGCGCAATGGGGCGACAGACGGATCAGACTGATGACGGAACTGATCACGGGTATACGACTGGTGAAGATGTACTGCTGGGAGGAACCGTTCATCCTAGCCGTTAATCAACGGAGAAGGTATATCCTGGAAATGTACATAATTCCGGGTGAACATGGGGATACATAAAGTATCATGAGCAACATGTGTTAAAGACCTCAAATGTACCCATGCATTCACAAGCTGGCGAGGTTCATGTATTCACTGGTATGCAGATTATTTTGCGATTGGCCGACTTCATGGTCTGACCTCATAGCCCAGCAACAAAGGCCAGATTCGATATTATGGACCGCCTGAATTATGTGGCTGATGATATCCCTAAGCATCAGCCGTCCGGCGGTCTAACTCTCTTCTTTCACGAGAAGCGCGGTAATATCAAATAATTACTGTCTGATTACATAATGAAACAGCCAAAGAGTTTTAAATCACAGCAAATTTTGCTACGATGCAGCAGGCAGTCACTTGTTTCGGCTATGAGTTTCTGGTAAAAAAATATCGAAGGCATCTCTTATTAAACGCTTTAGTTCGAAATGAATTTTGATTGATTTATTTTGTAGTATAGAACTACGTATTATATATTTTATTTTCAGGAAAGAAGTGAAATATACCAGAAGAGCATACAGTATGAGATTCCTTAACTTTGCTCTATATCTCTTGTCGGGTCGAATGATGACAGCGGCTGTGTTTCTTGGACGTTGGGCCTTAGGGGCTCCTATATCAATCGCCTCATTGGTCATGACCATTGGGTGGATGGAACATTTCAATTTCAGTTTTCTTCTTCTGAGCATTATTGGCATCGAAGAAACAGTCCAACTTCTCAGGTCGATGCGTCGAGTTGAGGTAGGCTGAAAAAAATTTCACTGATAAAAGTAATTTATTCTCGAGATGATAATACGAAACAACCGATTCCTCCGTGTTTTTTTGTGTTTTTTGCGAAATTCATTGTCCCAAGGGTGCACTTCACACTTGCTACGGTTTCGTACAAAGTGGCCCCTCCCTGATTTTATAATAAGGAAAGTCGCTCGATTTTGACAGTATTCTATAGTATCACTCTGCTGGACGTAACCATTAACGAGGATATAACAATTGCTTGTTGATCGCACCCACTCGCCACTACAGAGTTAATCGTGTCCGGAATTGAACATCTGGCGGGCCAAAATCCGCACTTTTTCGAGAAGCGAAAATGATGATTCCTTTATTGCGATAAAATGTTACAACGAGAGATCCTGAAGGATCTTGGCGCCCACCATTGTCCAATAATTGTAAGCTAATGACAAGAGGATCGTTTTGTCCATTGTTGCTAAGAACAAACGATTGATTTGTAATTTTGTTTACAGAATTTCGAATCTGAGCGAAAAAGATCGAAAAACGGACACTGGAAAACGCCAAGATATCATCTTTCTAAGTTTAAGGAGTTTCAAGATTTCTAGAAACTGTACTTATGTCAGTTATAATTGTACAAGAGAAAAGAGCAAAGTTAGTCTGAAAGTGAATGTCCGGAGGATCATTCGTCTTCGTTTTGTAGTATATTTTTGTGTCATCATTGGGTACTGGAAGCGAAGACAAATGTCTTTGACCCTTTGGCATGAGCTATGAAACATACTTAAGATTTTATCAATAGGAACTGATGCTAATTCTGTTTTGTTTACTGGGCTAGTTTGAGATATCTCTTTTAAGATACCATGCTCGAAAATAGTAACATGGTGCAATACCTAATACTGAAGGGATCCGCGCAGTAATGTTGAAACTTCGGAAGTCTCTGAATCCTGATTATCTCCCTTGGATCGAAACACGCAGTAGTCTAAAGTTGTCGAGTTGTAACGTTGTGTCACAAGAGTGACGTCCCTTCATGTAGCCGACCGCAGACGAAACAGTTCACTGGACTAAGAAAACTTATTTAAAATTTGAAGAAATATATATGAAAATATAGAAATACGTTTTAATTCCGAATTATTTGAACTCCTTGATATGGAAGGTGAAGGTATGGATATTCTCTATAGTCACTATATAGAATATGTCCCACTGTTTGATCCGCCGACTCGTGTGATGCAACGTCACAACTTGGGAATACCGTATTAATTTAAGCGTAACTTGGATTTTCGAATCGGACCAAAGAAGGCATCTTGCACAACTAGGCCACATGTGGGACCTGTGTACCAAATTTCAGAAAGAATCCATGAAGCAGTTCCTGAGAATTGACGATAACATTGTTTCAAGGGAAAATTCAAGATGGTCACCTGGCGGCCATATCGGATTTTCGAATCGGACCAAAAAAAGGTATCTTGCACAACTGGACCACAAGGGGAATCTGTGTACCAAATTTGAGGAAGATCCATGCAGTACTTCTTGAGAAATCACGATATAGTTTGATGGGGAAATCCAAGATGGCTGCCTGGTGGCCATATTGGATTTTCGCATCGGACCAGAAAAGGTATCTTGCACAACTGGACCACAAGGGGAACCTGTGTACCAAATTTGGCAAAGATCCATGCAGTATTTCCTGAGAAATGACAATAACAAAGTTTCATGGGGAAATCCAAGATGGCTGCCTGGTGGCCATATTGGATTTTCGAATCGGACCAAAAAAGGTTTCTCGCACAACTAGACCCCAAGGGGAACCTGTGTAACAAATTTGAGAAAGATCCATGCAGAAGTTCCTGAGAAATCGCGATAACAAGGTTTCATGGGGGAAATCCAAGATGGCTGCCTGGTGGCCATATTGGATTTTCGAATCGGACCAGAAAAGGTATCTTGCACAACTAGACCCCAAGGGGAACCTGTGTACCAAATTCGAGAAAGATCCATGCAGTAGTTCCTGAGAAATCGCGATAACAAGGTTTCATGGAAAAATCCAAGATGGCCGCCATGTGGCCATAGTGGATTTTCGAATCGAACCAGAAAAGGTATCTTGCACAACTAGACCCCAAGGGGAACCTGTGTACCGAATTTGAGAAAGATCCATGCAGTAGTTCCTGAGAAATCGTGATAACAATGTTTCATGGGGAAATCCAAGATGGCTGCCTTGTGGCCATATTGGATTTTCGAATCGGACCAGAAAAGGTATCGTGCACAACTAGACCCCAAGGGGAACCTGTGTACCAAATTTCAGAAAGATCCGTACAGTAGTTCCTGAGAAATCGCGTTAACAAGGTGTCATGGGGAAATCCAAGATGGCCGCCTTGTGGCCATATTGGATTTTCGAATCGGACCAGAAAAGGTATCTGCACAACTAGACCCCAAAGGGGAACCTGTGTACCAAATTTCAGAAAGATCCGTGCAGTAGTTTCTGAGAAATCGCGATAACAATAATTGTTTACGGACGGACGACGGACGACGGACGGACGGACGACGGACCACGGACGAAAAGCGATGTTCAATCTGGTGATGGTGGGCTAAACAACGAGTAGGTTTTTTTCGACATTTTAAATTGTCCTTTGGATGGGAAACACTTTAACATACATAAAAAGAAAATCATTTCATACGTTTTCTCTGGGTTGCGGGTAGAATTTGACACATTTTCATATATTTTAAGGAGTTTTTCAGAAAAGTTGAAGGTTTAAGGAGGAGTAAACGTCCTTACCGCTTTTCGTTCATCTCTATTTAACAACGTACGAATAAATTGCTTTTGAATCAATTTATTGATAAAACATAATATAGCAACAGTACAGATTTTACAGATAACAGTGTAGATGTAGAACAAACACGTAAGTTAACAGTCGTGGTGTATATGAAATTATATTAAATTAAATTAATAACACGCTACACATATTGTGAGGGGCAGTACCTGATAGAGAACAGAAAACAAATTATTGTGGACTGGTATTGTAAAGAATAAATAAATAATTAAATATATCAATAAGAACGCGTCACAAATGTTTATGGAAGAAAGAAAGCCTATAAAGTAGTCCTGAAATAAAGGAGGTGACAATTATATAACGGAAATTAGCATACGAAATGGACAAAGTATAGATAGCAGTAACATGTTATGAACAAAGTTACATAAAAATTTGCATAAAAAAGGAAACAAAGTAGCCATGAAATGAAATGTGATTACAAACATTGTTTCGAAAAGTTGCACAAGAAGTAACCAAAAGTTGCCAGATGATGAACAAAGTTAAAATATTACATATTCGACATCGACAACATTGAATATTTAGACAGCACAGGAAAAAAGTTGAAACAAAGAAAGGAAAAAATTAGTCAAATAAAAACCCTACGCGGTCATCAACGACTTTACAAAAAGATGGAGAAGAGCACCAAAATTCTGCAAAAGATTTAGAAGAAAAACGCTCGAAATCTGCTAAAATACGTACACGCAAGCGAGCCAAGAGGCGCACAATTAAAGTAGCAGGGTTGACTGGCTTGTTTTCAAATTTAATTTCGTTTCGAACAAACCAGATTACTAGACGGGCTTCAAAAATTAACAGCAAAGCAAGTTGAAACTGGAAATATTTGGGAAATTTTGGAAGGATTCTGAAACGGATGACCGAATTGTCCAGATTTAAGCGTACGCCAGAGAAGTCAGAAAATACCAACAGGTGGTCGGCAGTTTCAATTTGATTGCAAAACGTACATTTAATAATATTAGTCACATGACGACTATATAGAACGTGATTTGTGGGAAGAATATCGTGACCGAGTTTCCAAGCCACATCGCGTGAACTGGGATCAATACCTGAACTCAAAATATTTTTCCACACTTACTGGAAAGTCAATAGTCGGGAAAATATTAACTATACGAGGGGGCTTGATAACGTCTTGCAAAAGTAGTAAGTAAAACATTTTCACTGAGCGCGGCTGGAACCAATCAAAATTAGGATATAGCTTAAAGAAATGTCTGAAAGTTTCTAATAGAGTAACATCAAATGGAGGAATAAGTTCTGAATGCGGAAGTAAATTAGAAGCGAACTCCGGTTTTAATGCACGTACGTGAAGACCTATCCAATATTTTGCGAAATATGTCCATTTAGCATTATGTTTATTTAGAAATTGCCATAGATGATACAGACGGAGTGCCTGCAGTTTGGATTTCAAATGAACGATAGATAATCCACCATTTCGGTAATTATTATATACGAAAACACGGGCAAGTGGTTCGAAAATGCGGGTTTTCCATGAAAAGCTGAACATTTCTTTTTGAAATTGCTTCATTTTATTTTCAGGAAGAGTTTTTACCTAACAATAACTTTTCTTAACGCAAAAATATGGATTGACTGATTTAATGACTCGATCCTATAAGCTACGATGTTACTCTTCATGATGGTGTTACTCTTCATGATGGTGTTACTCTTCATGATGGTGTTACTCTTCATGATGGTGTTTCTCTTCATGATGATGTTACTCTTCATGATGGTGTTACTCTTCATGATGGTGTTACTCTTCATGATGGTGTTACTCTTCATGATGGTGTTACTCTTCATGATGGTGTTACTCTTCATGATGATGTTACTCTTCATGATGGTGTTACTCTTCATGATGATGTTACTCTTCATGATGATGTTACTCTTCATGATGGTGTTACTCTTCATGATGGTGTTACTCTTCATGATGATGTTACTCTTCATGATGGTGTTACTCTTCATGATGGTGTTTCCACAGAATGAGAGATTGGATCGGTTTGTAGAACTACTGTATGGATGACGACTTCCAAATGAACGTCGAATTTCTTACCTGTATTGTAACGTTGACAGTATTGATCAGATGATTACAATACCGTGGTTAGGTGGTATTATTCATTGAACAGTCGTGCTGACGTCATTGAGATGTCGCCGTTATGTTATTCTGTTCTTGGAGGTCTGTCAAAAGTTATCGTTCTTTGCCTCTCATCCGTTGTCTCAGCCACACACTTCCAAATCTTTGTACTGGGAGTCGAGCTCGAGGGAAACTTGCAGGTTCTCTGTCGAACGTCGACCTACACTCGCCCTTATGTATATCATACATGGAATATTTACATAGATATCCTATTCCTAACCAATTACACTTTCCCTTTTAGAGTTTCCTTCTGTTGAAGACCGAAAACAGGCAGATACTCCCCAATCGTCTCTCGGAATATCTAAGCTATGAAACTCCACACACTGTCGCCCTGAGCATTGGTACCCGAAACATGGTGACCCTGAACGCTGGCGCGCTGGACATTGGCTTTCGGAACATCAGGCCTTCGAACACTGTCGACATTAGCGCCCGAAATTTTGAGGATCCGAACACTAACAGTCCCATCACCGACCTTCTAAGTACAATTGAACTTACGAAACTTTGTGCAAACTGGATCGCACCTAAGGCAGCTGAAACTGTAGGTTGAGTTTTACTCTGTTTGATAGTATTTTAGCTTCGTCATATCATACAGATAACTCGTTGTTATGGCTATATAATAAAGATGTTGCTATTCAAAATAATTTATTTTGCATTGTTATTCTGTCGAACTAAATGATTAACGCTATGAACATAATAACAGGAAGTAAAAATAGAAATGCGCATTCAGCATGTTCATCGGAAAATATTGACATATCACATCCACAAAGAAAGCCAAATACAGTTGACCAATGTAGCGTCGAAGATTGATGTCGGTTTAAATATCATTCGCTTCGAACATAATGGAATGGCCATCATTGTCCACTTTTAGGATGAAACTGTGAACTCGTTCCATCTACTGGATATATCAATATCCTTAAAAATGGTGAGTTTTAATTGTAAACAGTTTTACCTCTCTTCCTAGTTCTTTACTTTCGAAGAGAAATCATTCGTCTAATTAAAATTAAAATAAATAATATCCCATTCCTGTAGTTTGTTCTCCTCACAACTGTTTCTCCTGAAAACCGGGAAAGTATCAAGGAATTATCTCTATGTGTTAAAATCATGACAATTAACCGTCACTTTATACAGACACATAACCCTTCCATGGGCAATATGGGGTCTGAGGGATAACATTCACTCCTCCTAAATATTTACGTTGTCCCGGTGGCAAGAGAGCTGAAACTTGCCACACTATATTTTCGGACAGTCTCTACCTGGAGATGTAAAGAGGTCCAGGCTGGACACACTAATTATGTCACAGGGATATCATATTCCAAAGATATATTTTCTTCCATAATTTTTTATGTAATTTTCTTCCCCAAAAACTGCATATTAAATCAGTAAATAATGATATGATGTGAAGTAGAACTTCTACGCAACGAAAGGCATGAAGGACTGGGCGAGGGGGTGGGAGGGGACTGGGCGAGGGGGTGGGAGGGTCTCAACCCACATTACTTCAGATAGGGGTAGTCTTCTTCATGCATATCGCAATATTGATTCGTTGCAAGCAAAGGGACATAGTTGGATCTCATTTCATCAATATCGAAGACCGGTAACTCTTCCAATAATTGCTGAGTTTTTGTCCACTGTCATACATTCTTATCATCTTGTGTCTGTCCACTGTCATACATTCTTATCATCTTGTGTCTGTCCACTGTCATACATTCTTATCATCTTGTGTCTGTCCACTGTCATACATTCTTATCATCTTGTGTCTGTCCACTGTCATACATTCTTATCATCTTGTGTCTGTGTCCACTGTCATACATTCTTATCATCTTGTGTCTGTCCACTGTCATATCATCTTGTGCCTGTCACTGTCATACATTCTTATCATCTTGTGTCTGTCCACACATTCTTATCATCTTGTGTCCCACTGTCATACATTCTTATCATCTTGTGTCTGTCCACTGTCATACATTCTTATCATCCACTGTCATATTCTTATCATCTTGTGTCTGTCCACTGTCATACATTCTTATCATCATGTTGTCTATCACTGTCATACATTCTTATCATCTTGTGTCTGTCCACTGTCATACACATTCTTATCATCTTGTGTCTGTCCACTGTCATACATTCTTATCATCTTGTTCTGTCCACTGTCATACATTCTTATCATCTTGTGTCTGTCCACTGTCATACATTCTTATCATCTTGTGTCTGTCCACTGTCATACATTCTTATCATCTTGTGTCTGTCCACTGTCATACATTCTTATCATCTTGTGTCTGTCCACTGTCATACATTCTTATCATCTTGTGTCTGTCCACTGTCATACATTCTTATCATCTTGTGTCTGTCCACTGTCATACATTCTTATCATCTTGTGTCTGTCCACTGTCATACATTCTTATCATCTTGTGTCTGTCCACTGTCATACATTCTTATCATCTTGTGTCTGTCCACTGTCATACATTCTTATCATCTTGTGTCTGTCCACTGTCATACATTCTTATCATCTTGTGTCTGTCCACTGTCATACATTCTTATCATCTTGTGTCTGTCCACTGTCATACATTCTTATCATCTTGTGTCTGTCCACTGTCATACATTCTTATCATCTTGTGTCTGTCCACTGTCATACATTCTTATCATCTTGTGTCTGTCCACTGTCATACATTCTTATCATCTTGTGTCTATTTTCAGGGCGAACTCCTGGCCATAGCTGGTCCCGTTGGCTGTGGAAAGGTATGTTTAATATTCGTGCAGATTAATAGATGGTTCATATGTGATTATCTGTGTCAGGTTCGAGTAAAGATGGTGGAACACAACTGCGGCCAGTATTAATAGTTTCCATGAAGTTATAACACATATTTTCTCCAATCCTTCTCAAGTTACCATGGTTAGAAATCAATCAGTTTGTTTCTAGGGATCTGATGCTACACATTTTTGTTATAGTCGTCCCTTTTAATGGCCATCCTTGGAGAACTACAGTACAACAGCGGGTCACTTCACATTAACGGGACTATGTCTTACATGAGTCAACAACCATGGGTCTTTTCGGGAACTCTCCGGGAAAACATTCTCTTCGGCAAGCAGTATGAACACGAACTCTATGACCGGGTTCTTCATGCGTGCGCACTCGTCGAGGTAATTATGATTTTTCAATGATTAAGATTTGTAAAAATAAGACCCTCGTACTACCTTTATTGAAAATCATCGAAAATAACGTAGGCAAGTACCAACCTTCGCGGCATAAAGTCCATCGTGCAGGGTCGTGGAAATTTTGCTGGTTATTCCTAATAACACTTTAATTCATTTTTGCTGAACGTGTTGATGCCATCATATATTATTTGATTTGACGCCGGTTTGATAGTTGGTGTTTATGGTGTCGTGTGTATAACATGAATTCCACGAAAACTGTCACATAATTCAAAATCTCGGTTATGTCATTCCTGAGCAATTTTGCCGCTCTTTCACATTCAATCGATTATACGTGCATTGCCGGGCACATGACAACAGAATGCAGAATTTTTTAGACCGGATAAAATTGAAACTTGTAAAATAGGAAAACCTCGTTAAAACATGGACCAAAATGTAATTTCGTCACACAGTTTTGCTCAACCACATTTATCAATTGGAAACTTTACTTGACAGAAATCAGATATAATGTAGTCCAGACGCTCAGGATTCGAATAAAACATCACCTGAAATGAGAAACATTCGAGTTCTGATGGGATATGTATGTAACCAACACGTGTTCATAAGGTAGTTACTTCCCTGTAATTGCGTCACGCGGTATTCGAATGTCACGTGATTAGGCGCAAAACTATTGTATCCCCCCTTTTTCTCTCTTCCTACAGTTCTTAGTAATAGGGTTAGGAAAATGATATTCCAAAACAGATATTACAATTGACGAGTAATAACACGGGTTCAGAAGAACTGAAAACATGGGAATCTTGTAATTCCATCAAGATGTTATGTTTCGATTAAAGACGTGGACATGTTTGATGGACTGTCGGGCACCGATTGTCGGATCTGACGCTTGTATTGCAACTATCGGCTCGGAAATCTTCTATCTAACCTCGATTATCGGATGTGAAGACGTAATTTATTATGTGTTAACCCTAATATCTGGCCTGGGCTTTTTGAGACCTGTCCAGGTCTGGGAGAGGGGGGAGCATTTCGCCCCTCCCCCTTAATTATTTTTCTTATCACTTGAGCTATGGAGCTGAAACTTACCACACTATACCCTGGGATCAAACTCTACAGGAAATGTATCAAAATCCAAGATAGTCGCTTGGATGATGTCACAATAACGTCATTTTGATAAAGGCCCTTTTTGGTCGGTTTTACTCAAAATGACCCCAATATGATAAACTAGAATGTCACGGAGTGTCAGCTCTCAATTTTTTGTCGTTCCGGAGATAGCGCAGAAAGTTTGGTATGGGGCATAATGCCTCCCGCCTCCAGCCTGGGAGGGTTAAGCGACACGCGCAGCTGTGAAAGAGATACACGAGACTACAATTTTGAAATGCCCCTTTCACATGCACTTTGAAATCTGGCTTTGAGATATGTCTTCAACATGTCCGACGTAATGTTTCTTCATCAGGACGTCAATGTGTTGCCCCATAAAGACGAGAGTTTGGTTGGAGAACGCGGCCTCATGTTAAGTGGTGGACAGAAGTCAAGGGTCGGGCTCGCCAGGTGAGACCCAGTGGACAACTTAGCTTGAACCGTGATAATGAATCCCCCATCTTTAAGACAACCCACTCGATCGGCAAAATTGATGACATGCAAAATCTATTATTGTTTTCGATTGTGTTCCTTCATCCGCCGAACCATCGCCATTTAATATCGGGGTTTCATCTACATGTAGCTGTCAAAGCGACTGAGCTTTGGTCTACATTTGAATATATTTCGCTTGCGCCGAATCTGGTGGTGATCGGTCAGTCAGACCATATTCTGTTATCTTAAAAAAACCTCGAAGTTGAGTTGTACATGCATGTATTAGTCAAGTGCACCGGTGCGTGATTTGTCTGTTTTCAGAGCAATTTATAGGGATGCCTCCATCTATATACTTGATGACCCGTTGAGTGCTGTAGACACAGAAGTGGGCAAGCACATTTTTAATGAGTAAGTGAACAAGGTTGATTAATCGTTTCCTAAGGAACGAAGAGAAGGATATAAAACTGTATGGCAATAATTAGCATTAATTTAGGGAGATGCAACTTATTTCTAAGCTACTTAGGACTATGAAGAATGTATTCGTGACAGTTATCTTTCCTCCGTCGAGAATAGGACATTACCTCGCATCAAGGGACCGTTTGAACATCATGTGTCATACATCGTCATGGTGTTCGAATGAACAGATTCAATCAAATCGTGACTGAGATACATAATCGTGACTGAGATACATAATACTCTCGAAACGACCTGTAAATTCGTTTGGATGAAGAATACTGATCACTGATGATGTCTATACTTGATGACTGACGGTCTTTTTCTGTCATCCTATATCGAGAATAGACTCTCATTTGGCGGAATAATCCCGTCGATACTTAATTCATGTGAACATCTATTGTTCAGGCTGAAATGCTCATGATCTATAGCAGGCTATTGTATGCATTCTCTCGTCATCCTTACGAAGAGTATAGGCCAATAGTCCCTATCAGTTTATATAAGTTTGCTCTGGGCACGTCATGTTGCATTGTCGCTGCCAGAGAAAATTTTAGACAGATTCTCATTTCTCATTTCAGTCATAATGGAGTGGGGTTCCTCATCGCTAAAGCGTATCCATCATGATTACTGACTGCTTAAAGAATACCTACATTCTTTGATTTTTTCTTTTGTGCCAATTTGGAATTTGATTGTAACAGAGATGACTCGAAAATATATTTGGTTTATTGGCGCGAATGACGGCTGCCTCAACGATGTCTTATCTGAAAAACGTATTTTATTTGACTTTAAAGTAATTAGACTGAATTAATGTCCAGTCTAACAGAATGCATCTTGTCCCAAATTCCAATGTTCTCAGCTTGAAATTTCAGTCATTCGATGCGACTGTAATTAGTTTCTATCTGTTATATTGAAATTGGAAATGAGGCTAACGTAGACTAAAAAATCAAAGAGATTAGTCCTAAATACCTGAAAATTTCAATCTGAATAGATCGAATTTCAATCGAAAACAACTGGTTCTTATTTCCAGTCTACTTATTTAAGGGAGTATAATCAGATTTGTAGGCAGATGGTTCCATATGTGTCTTACCGAATTACTAGGCATCTAGTTTATTCATTGTTCAATGTCCCATTTGAGCTGATCTGTCATAACAACTCCCTAGTGAGCATGTCTAATTCCGCTTAAGGTACTAGGGACCGGGTGCTTACTATACTTACATAGTTTCCACATGAACCACTGCAATAAAGGCGCGGCAGGGATACGAAGTCTACGTCTCAGAATTCTCCGTATTCCACTCTGAATGTGAGATGTCGAAGATGGCTTTCCTGTCATATTATTGCTTTTTATTCGCCGGACGTCTTCAACTTTTTTCATCTCTTATATATATCTCATCAACTTATGTATCTTGCGATGTTGTTATCTTTGTTTCTTTGTTTCTCTGCAGGTGTGTTTGCGGATTCCTCAGTGGGAAAACTCGAATCCTGGTTACACATCAACTGCAGTATCTACAGTCAGCGGACAGAATTGTCCTGATGAATAAAGTGAGTGACTGATTATCCAAGTTTCAGAAAAAGTCTTTTGCAAATTTCTCGGTCTTTGGAACCATATATGTACTGCGCGGATCGAAATGAATAGGCCAACAAATAACCTGTCAAATGTTGAATGGACTCATAGAAAGTACCAAAGGAGGATGAGGCATTTATGCTGTAGGCTCATAGCAATCTTATTGCCGAATGATTGGCACATACAGGGTGTTGACGGAAATTATTATTATAGAGAGTTTCCAAAACCCAGTGTATGGTAAGTTATAGTATTAACTCGAATGATTTTTCCAACCAACATTATACAGAAACTGTACACAGGCAGTGAGTAACACTATTTGTAACAAGCAGCCAGAGGATGCTAGGTCCCCCATCGAAATGGCAGCAATATTTCTTAGCATTGTTGGTCTCAGAGGATATACATGAGGGAGGCAACTGCTGCTTCATAGGCGTTGGATGCGGAAGGGTCTTTCTGCCTTCCCAAGTTTCAAGATCAACTCAGAACGGTTGACTGAAAATTGATTGCTTCTGTAATATAGTTTCCATGCAGTGAAGCATGGAAATTATGTAACCGAGAAGCAACCCCAAGTGATATCTGAAGGGATTATCTGCAAACCAAATTTGACGAGGAGCTGAAGGCATCCTCAACCTATTGCCCGGAAACCAAATTTTAAATTTGCCACCAGATGTCGCCACCTGTAGGAGCAAGTGGGCGAAACGCAATCCCAAGCATCATTTCATGGCATTGTACATGTATTAGCCTATAGTATTGCACCCTTCTACGGAGGGCCAATGATCGGCTGATGCAGCAACAACAACATTTTCCCAGTTAGACGGCAGATTTTGAAATCGAAAACGAGGCCACGCTATGTCATCAGTCAACTGAGACAGTCACGTGGTTGTGTATGAAGATTGGTGTGGCTCCTATAAATAGTGATCCAATGAAAATGCTCGTATTAGTTTAAAATGACGGGGTCGAATGACCAATCACTGAAGGGGAGACATCTGGAACTTAATATCCTGATTTAATAGAGAGTTCTACAGTCTAGGTACATGTATCAGCATACGAACTTTGGGAAGAATCTGAAGAGGGGTCTTCAAGTTATTGCCCGGAAACCAAATTTAGATTTGTAGGCACAAGTGTGTGAAACACAATCCCAAGCGACATATTATGGCATATAAATACCAAATTTGAGAAGAATCCGATGAGCAGCTGTCAAATTATTGCCAGAAACAATTTTTAGATTTGTCCACCAGGTGTCGCCACCAGTATGCAGAAGCAGGCGAAATACAATCCCAGGGGACATATCATGGCATCTACATACCAAATTGGAGAAGAATCCGATAAGCGAAATGAAATTTAGATTTTGACACGAGGTGGTGCTACCTATGGGCGCAAGTGGGTGAAACGCAATCTCAAGCGACATCTTATATCCTGGTATTACCCGCTGACAAATTTGAGATCCCAATCCCATGCAACATCTCCTGGCATGGTACATGCATGCTAAATTTGAGAAGAATGCATTCAGTTCTCAAGTTATTGGCCAAAAACAAATTTCAGATTTTGTCATCAGGTGGCATCACCTTCTAATCAGAAGTGGATAACGCAATCCCAAGCAACATCTCATGGCAAGGTACAATGTATATGCATGCCTAATTTGGGAAGAATTCGATGAGCAGTTCTCAAGTTATTGCCCGGAAATCAAATTTCGAGTGACATTTCAAAGCGTTTCGCTTGCAGCACAAAAGAACGGAAAGAACCCTAGTGGCACCACCTTCAGCACAATATCAATCAACATCTTGTCACAAGGAATGCATATATGCCAAATATTGAAGAAACTAGATACAGTCGTTCGAATACGATCGAGAAAGCATATCTTTTGCATCTTTGATAAAGGAAACATTCATTATTTGTGAAGAAAGTAAAAACATAAAACTTAGGAAAACATCATTAACATGGCTCCATAAGATACCTTGAGGGAAGGTGCCAACATACCAAATTTAAAAGAATCCGTTTCGGTCCAACGTGCAGTTACTGTCCGGAAATGCAATTTTACCTTGGCCCACAAGTAGCGCCATGTATAGGCAGATAGGCATAAAAAATAATCCCAACCGAGATCTTGAGGCAAGATTCCTTGACATTGGAAATAGAAAATGTTAACTTGGCCTACCGGTGGCGCCACCTATGATCAGATCGACAAGAAAAACAATCCCAGGCGAAACCTTCAGGTAAGGTACATGTATTCATATACCAAAAATCACTCAAGTTTTAACTCAGTCTCAAGCCAGATCTTGAGGCAAGGTACCTACACACCAAATTTGGAAAGACTCCTTGAGGTTTTCAGAAGTTATTGTCTGGAGATGCAATTTTAAATTGGCCCCCCAGATGGCACCACCCAAAGGCGGATTGGCACGAAAAACAATTTCAAGCAAGATCTATAAACGAGGGACCCACTTACCAATACAATACGAAGCTGCGCATCTGAAAACCCCTCGGCTCTGGGCACCAGCCATTCATAATGTATTCAATTTGAACCAAGATGTCAGGAACATCAAGCAGTCAAGTGACAAATATACAGATAACCAAAAATTTTGCAATTAGAAATGGACCCTAAGGTTTCCATCCAATCAGAGAAACCGGTATTCATTACATAAATCTCTTGATGAATCGATAATGTATACCAAATTTATATTGAGCAACAGTATCAGAGATAGAGATCATTAATGATTTTGCATAAACTAAAGATGGCCGCCCATCCTTCCCGCCACTCAGAGGAACTGATGTGGTTTTTCATTAATGCAAGTCTCTTCATACATCGATGCGAACACTTAAATAGAACACTTAAATGGTATCAGACATAAACATCATTAAAGATTTTGCATAAATTAAAGATGGCCGCCAAGATTTCCGCCCAATAAGAGAGCCCAGATCTGTCATTCATCGTAATTACAACACATATAAGGGAAGTGGGAAGAGGTGCCGACATACTGACTGCGTCACATGACTTCACAGAATAATCTTCTGGTTAACCTATTCTAAAGCACATTCCAAGAATCTAACGATTCGTGATATGTGTTGTATCTCAGGTACGCTTTTATTGTACCTGTTCATGTGGCAACTTGGATGATATGACCACACGGCCCGTAGCACCGGCATAGGCTGTATTAGATACAAATCTAGAGAGCTATGATGGAAATGCTCTGACAACTCGTATACTGGTAATTGGTGAGCTGTTTCGCTGTGACAACTCTCTTGAAGTCTCTTCATGCATCGATGATGTATACCAAATTTTACATCGAGCACTATCAACGGAATCGGAGATAGAGATCATTAATGATTTTGCATAAATTAAAGATGGCCGCCAAGGTTTTCGGTCAATCAGGTCCCGACTCAAAGTATATGGAAGTATCGATGATGTATATCAACTTTCATATAAAACAATTGAATGGTAACCGAGATATGTATCGTTATCAATTTCGCATAAATTAAAGATGGCCTCCAGGGTTTCCAGCTAATCAGAAAAGCCTGTTTGGTAATTCATTGAAAGTTGCTTGATGTATCAATGATACATATCAAATTTCGTATTGAACAGTTGAATGGTTTCCGAGATATGGATCAATATTTATTTTGCATAAAATTAAAGATGGCCGCCAAGGTTTCCACCCAATCAGGTCCCAATTCAATAGACTTCTGGTCCTTGACTAGGTAAATAAGCGTCCCAAATTTGGAATTCATCAGTGGAACCTTTTTCAGTACTGCGGGGTTTTCCCCTCCAGTTATTTCATATTATACTTCTGAAATGAAATATGATTCATGCAAAATGAACTCATAGCAAAATTGAAGGCCCATTTTAACTGGAACGGACAAGAAGAAGAGAAACTCAGTGGCTCCACTTTCATGCAGATGTTGCTGAAATGCAGTAGCAACCAGCGTCTTGTCGCAAGGAATACGTATGCTGAATTTCGGGAGAATCTAACAAAGCATTTGGAAGTTATCGCTTGCAAAGACATCCACGGACAGGAATGGACATGAAGAAGTGAGACCCAGTGGTGACACCTTCAGGCAGATGTTGCTGAAATGCAATAGCAGCGGCTGAGCCGGTGTCTTGTCGCAAGGAATGCGTATGCCGAATTTCGGGAGAATCCGACAAAGCATTTGGAAGTTATCGCTTGTAAAGAATTCACTGACATCCCCGGACACAAAGAACCAAGGCAGATGTCAGACAGATGTTGCTGAAATGCAATACCGACTGGCGTCTTGTCGCAAGGAATGCGTATGCCGAATTTCGGAAGAATCCAACAAAGCGTTAGGAAGTTATTTTTTGCGGAAAATTGGAACAGACATGCACGGACGTACACGGACGCAAAGAAGCAAGAACCATTTTTACCTCCGTCGATCAGACGGAGGTCTAGGAGCGCAACGTGATATCTCCCGCCAAATAATTGTCATACGGGGAACCCACGAATCGTGTGATTTCCAATAGGGATTGCTATGGTTCCCGACGAAATTTTGAAAAGTTTCTGGACACAATTGAATGCTTACGTCACAAAAGGTGTGTATCCTTTGCAGTGCTTCCACCGGATCTCTTAATTCGAGGGGACTAAATTCGCGCGTGTACTTATAGCTTCGCGCTGGTACAGATGGCCGGTATGCGACGAAGACAAACCTGCGCTTTCATAAAAAGTAAATTTTCACGAAAGAAAAACTCGCATTCCGGATAGTATAATTGGAAACTTCCACGAGAATCTCTGAATCGGCAAAAAGATAAAGGACGAGTGTCATTCACCAGGATGCGAGTCGGAAGTGAGAAGTCAAATTCAAAGTCAGAGGTCAAAAACGTAAAACTCCGAAGAACTCTCCCGGCTTTTTCTTTTCTTTTTTTTTGAGTTGGGGGGGAGGGGGGAGATAGCGACTGGAAAAATATATCTTCCCATGCTTCAATCGTTATCTGTGAATCCGATCAACAGCCTAGCCAGACAATCTGTCAAAAATTATCCGTCGTCTGGGTAAGGTTGAAGGGTAATCGGAAGCTCGGACTGTGATACAGGCAAAAACAGTTGCTGTTGTAGTCTAGAAAAATAACTGGCATGCACTCTATGGAGAAGGGCCTCGTGAGGCACAAAGTGCAATTTTGTTGTTGTTGTTTATCTGCAAATCCGCTCATCTCGATGGGTATCTTTCACTGGTTCTCACAGTTGCCTGGCCTGTGTTATATTCGGTGGTCGAAGTCTACGTATAGTTTTTTTCAATAAATTATGGAAATTAATACAAACATATATACAGATATTTTTTTAAATAGATTTTTTTATAAGTGTATTTCTCTTTCATCTTAGGCTCAATTAAAGTCATTCTCTAAAATGTGAAGCCGAGTTAATACAGTTTTTAATTATCTACCAAACCCTGTCCTCTATGGCATAGAATAAAAGAGAAGCTGGGAATAGAACCGCTCAACACAGTCATTTCTAAACATCAAGTTGTACATAAGTATTTTTACTTACTCTGTACAAGCTGAGGGCATTTTTGTGGCTTTTGAAAATTTTGAGATTTTTGCGTGTCTGTCCATATTTAACTAAGCGACGTCCAAGCGAGCTAATGTACGCGCGTTATATTCATATCAAATATGGTGCGGCTTGTGTTCAATGAGGCTTGGAATGTTTATACAATTAATTTCCTTCTCACTGTTACACAATGAAATTAAGTTTCAAATCATTTGATTCATCTCTTCGATGTAGATTGTTATGTTTCATTCGAGGAAATAATTTTAAAAGATACATATGACATTTTCTAACTTTACGGCTGGAGTTGTATCACAAAGAGCAAACGGCGTAAACATGCTTTCCCATCTCACCCACGCTCATATGGGTATCGATCGTTCCTATTCGAGGACACACTAACTGATGACCTAGTTCAGAGCCAGTGATTTGCTCGCCCTCCACCCCATTGGATATCAGTTGACTCCTAAGGAAATAAACATTACACATGTAATGACCACCTGCCGAGTGATACATGTGTGAATCGGTCAGACATTTCCAAGGATGCCAAATTCTAACTTAAAACAACCATGCCGGATTTCATTGCTTCACTGAGAATAATTGGATCTAACTTTTACAAAGCCTGCAGCTCCCAATAGCTCCTGGATCTAGAACACATAAATGAAGGGACCTAGTTTATCGGTGCTATGGCAAAAATATCATGTAGAATGGGATTGTGTGGATAATATCCTTGGAAGTTGAAGTCCTGCTGCAATCTTCACAAACATCATCAAAAGTGAAAATTATCTCCCTTGACCAGGTAAGGACTTGAATGTGTGTCTAAAATGATTTAGCTTCTAGAAACAGACTTCATTTCAAATTTTAATTCCAATTCTGCTACATGTACATGTATAAAATACATACAGAATGAACTGCATACATAATAACACAAAGAACAGGTATATGTATCTCATTACATTCTTATTCAAAGATCAATACCTGGGTAATATTACAACAATACCATGGCGTTATATATTGTTATGATGGACTTAACTTTAGCTGCTGAAGATATTTCTAATTTGAGATCAATGAACAATCATACTAGATTTCATAACTTCATTTATTTTCACAATAAGCAACATAATCGAGATTAGCAAGTGAAGTTTTAAAACATAATAAAATAAACAGCATGGGTCTCCTTCAGTTTATTGTAGACAAAAATACCCATGAATATATGTTACCATGATTCAGTCATGATATTACCTGTAATATATTGATGTCGACAAGGTATAAACATAATTATTTGATAGTATTACTAATTGTATGTTGTTTATGATTAACATGAACTTTTTATTTGCTGCGTGGAATTCAGTCATTTGTTCCATAGGGGCAATATTCTCATCAGTCATCACCATTCAATGTGAATGTGATACATGTACAAGTCCATGGTCATTGATACAGTAAGGTGAAGGCGAAGGTGACCTGTAACACCAGTATACAAAATTATACCGAGCGCATTGAATCCTCATCATATGATGTTGAGACAGATCAGAACGAAGTGTCGGTAAAATCAGGTGTGTTTTGAAGAGCATTCTCTCATCAATGATGATGCTATACTGTACACATACAAAATATGAAGTGTTGATGTGTTGGGCCTATAGCACAAAATCACAAGCAAGTTGGTACAACAACTAGGCACACGGTGTCTCATTTCTGCCGCTAACGTGTCGATTTGGGTGAGGGGATCCTCTCAGGGGGAGGTGGGGGTGGGATGGGGCCTAATGTCTCAAGCACTTTTCCAGGTTTTCCATCAATATACTCTATTCCATATCCCAATATTTCAAGCACGTCAAATCAAACAAAAATTATTTGCTGGGAATGTGACTTTCACATCCCTGTCTGGACATGCTAGTGAGGAACCCTCAATCCCAGATTAATTACCATTGATGAAGCTAACGTCCAACAAATGCAAAATTGAGCTTGGCATCCGGCCGTATGTTATTCAGTGATGTATTACGCTACGGACCCTGTTGCCTCGACGGAGGTCTTTGCGCTCATCCAGCGCTTGTTTACCCAGTGGCGCCACCTTCAGGCAGATGTTGCTGAAATGCAATACCGACAGATGTCTTGTTGCAAGAAATGCGTATGCCGAATTTTGGAAGAATCCAACAAAGCGTTAGGAAGTTATCGCTTGCGGAAAATTCGAAGATACATGCACGGACGTACACGGACATCCACGGACACAAAGAAGCAAGAACCATTTTAAAGTCCCCGGCCGCGTTGCGGCGGTGGACAAAAAATCTAAGTGCGGGCGAAATAAATCCTCCTGACGTGCCAGTTTCAAGTGAAGAGAAGTGAAGTGAGGATGACTGAATGAAATTAATTGGCTGTTTCGCTACTCAATTGATAAATTCATCATTCAACATTCAGCATAATGATAATGAGCTTTTTTGGAGACAAGCAAGTTAATACTTGAGTTCTGGGATGGTGAAAACAGGACTGTCCAAATATGAAGGGACAAATGTCTGTCTCACGTGACCTATGGTAGGGCCAGCCTATCCAAGAAGTGACGAAAAAACCTTCCTTTTGTTCATAATTATGAGACTAGAATGTTACATTAAGTTTGTGAAGGAAGAGAAAGGCATACTGGTCCATATACAGTACATATTGGTCATATATTTGAAACCATTTAATCTTGCAAGACTTTGGGGCTATTATGGCCTCCCCTATCAAACTTTCCGCACTATCTTCGGAATGGCAAATAATTACGAGCTGACACTCCGCGACTTTGGAGTCATTTGAGCGTATTTGTAGGACTCCTGAGCAGAGGATCATGCGTGAATCAAAATGATGTTTTCGTCATTTTTCTTCGTAAGGCCTGCTTTTCTGCGAGGAAAAGTGGGCAAACACTATTTTGTTTAACATTTTGTCACAAAAATGCCTGTTTTGATAATGATGTTACTGTGACATCATCATGGTGACCATCCTGGTGTTTTTATTTAACAGTTAGCAGTAAAGCTTGACCCAAGGGTATAGTGTGATAAGTTTCGCCTCCCTATCTCACGGGGCGAGAAATATATTTACGGGGGGGGGGGGGGGCCAAAATGCCTACCCCGAGGCCTGGACAGATCCCAAATCGCCCAGGCCAGATGGGGTTTATACAACATCATACATTGTAATAATTAATATAATATCTTGGACTGGCATTCAGGTCCTACAAAAAAATCTGTGTATGGACTAACTTAATCTCCGAATGTAGAAGAATTTAAACTTTGGCAAAGCACTGTAACCCAAACGTATTGATATGATGATTCTTACGACCCAGAGTGTTTCACCTGCCTGTCTATAACAGATGCTGGTATAGATGTCTCAGATGACGCGGGACAATTATTCTCATAAGGTGTCCGAACGTAAACCGGGCACACTAATATATATTACATTACGGAAAGTATATGATGGGCATGAGACAAGTCAGTCAATAAAAAATCACCTTCTATAGCGGAAATCGTTTAAATAAGCCATTGAAATATGATTGACTCATTGACTTTTTGGACAGGGTCGCATAACCGACATTGGAACTTTTGACGAGCTTCTACAAAAGGGTGTTGATGTTGCACAACGTCTTGGTGAGAGAGAGACTGCGAGGAATAAAACCAACGACGCTCAGAAGATAGCTGTCCAGGTGAGTGCAAAATTAAGAGTTACTTTTTACTTATCTCCTTGTGAAAACAAGGACTTCAATGTGTTTATTCCGCCTTCAAAATATTCCCCTTATGGAAAGCCACAGATTGGTTCAAATATTTCTGCTGTTTAACAAGTTTTTTCAATTTATGATCGATAGTTTCTTTAACCAAGTTAAATGACTTATAGCCCATTCTAAATCTCACTCGCTATACAGCTAAAATAGTGCTGAACGCGAAGTTCAACCTTAATTCTCTCTCTCTCTCTCTCTCTCTCTGTCTCAATCTGACTTAATCTGCAATATTATTTGCTAAAAAAGTGTGAAGAAAGTTAATTACTGGATCATTTGATCACCATGTGTTTAACTAAATATGCGTGGATCGCTTATAGTGCTCGCCTTCTAATCCAGTCTTAAGTGGATATATTCAGCTGTCTTCTGTGATAGTTCACAAGACGCACAACAACACATTTTCAAACTTTAACCCTATCTGGCCTGGGCGATTTAGGGTGTACCGCAGCCTTGAGTGGTGGGGGGTCGGAAAGTGCCCCCCCCCCCTATATATATTTTTGCTATCGCTAAGGCTAGAGGGCTGACACTTACCACACTATATCATTGGATCAAGCTCTACAAGAAAATGTAAAAACAAAATCCAAGATGGCCGTCATGATGACGTCGCTGTGACGCCATTTACAAAAAGAGCAATTTTGGACCATTTTTGGTCAGAATTTTCGAATTTTTTATTTTTTATTTTTCTTCGCAAAAACTGCATGATAAATTAGTAAATAATAATCTGATAGGAAATAAAATAGATTTTACCCATTTTTCCATTCAGAAAAGCAATAATTTTTAAGAAATATGACGAAAACATCGCTTTTCTGGTACCTCACATGGCCGCCATTTTCAATTTACCCATGATCCTCTGCTCGGGAGGTCATGCAAATAGGCTCAAAATGACCCCAATATGATAATCTAAAAAGTCACGAAGTTTCAGCTCTCAATTTGTTGTCGTTCCGGAGATAAAACCAACAGGGGAGGGGCGGAAAGTGCCCCCCCTCCCAGGCCAGGTAGGGTTAATTTTCTGTATAAGGAAATACATTTTTTTATATTTTTTTCCGCCATTTCAAAGAGTGAAGAATGAATTTTGGAAAACAATTATTTCAAATGTTTGAAGTCTATTGCACCTATTTCTAGCTGAGCGACCACCAGGAGACAATGAAGTCAGAAGAGGGAATGCTGGGTGAATCGAGCTGGACAGTTTATCTTGAATACTTAAAGGCAGGACGAGGATGGATATTCCTTCCTCTCTTCTTCATCTTCTGCTTAGGTGGACAGGTAATTGTATTCATTTTCCGGATACCACCTAATGTGATATTCCAAACCACGTCGTCCAGAGTGTGGCACTAACTCGAGAATGTTTAAAGAGCTTTTTTCCAATTGCTGAGGCTTTGCTACTTACCTTGAGGATCACCCACGGGAAACACCCAACCAACACTATAGTATACTGTACGTGTGCTTTAATAGAGCAGATCACTTTCATTTTTTTTTGTGCAAATGAAATTTTAAAAAGGGGATCACCGTACTATCTGTAGATATATTTCATCATTTGTATGTGCACCCTGTATCAGAATTAGAAGGGCAATGAATCCGTTTTCGTGTTTAATGCTCATTAGACGTTATGATGTTCTTCAATTTATCATATGAGGTAGAATTTAAATACTTGTTATGAAATATGAAATAAATAGTGGAGGTCATCATACTTTTCTTTAAATAGCACCGGCATAACGGATACATTCAGGCTTTTCCGCCCAATGTTCAGGAGGGATTGGGGGTGGGAAATGTTCCATCTCCAAGGCTAACCTTTGCCTTTTGGCTAGCAGTGAATACGGATCAAGTTTCGGGGGTACTCTTAAATCATAATTCTCTCCATCTCTCCTTGAATTTAGTAGTCGCTCTGCAGTGCCCTAGCAGGCCCTAACTCGATATATGGGATTCGTTATTGCACCACATCTGAAATACTTGAGAAGTTATCTTTGAATCATGATTTCGTTTATGGAGGTATTGTTCATGTTCTTCAAGCGTCCATGTCTATATGTCTCACCAGAATTTTAACTAATCTGTCACTGTATGAATCTATGGCAGCTCCCTTGACAAGATGTTATATTTGTCGCCTTATATTTTTTTCAGATAATCTTGGCTGCTTCAGATATATACCTCCTCAAATGGTGAGTGTCTAATATCTTCTTCTGTATTCTTCAAATAGTTTACATATCCACAAGGTGCAAGGAAACTTGGGATATTTACGTTGGGTGTATCACAAACAGGAAGGCAGGGGTATAGGGGGATACTATATGCACGTTGGGTGTATCACAAACAGGAAGGCAGGGGTATAGGGGGATACTATATGCACGTTGGGTGTATCACAAACAGGAAGGCAGGGGTATAGGGGGATACTATATGCACGTTGGGTGTATCACAAACAGGAAGGCAGGGGTATAGGGGGATACTATATGCACGTTGGGTGTATCACAAACAGGAAGGCAGGGGTATAGGGGGATACTATATGCACGTTGGGTGTATCACAAACAGGAAGGCAGGGGTATAGGGGATACTATATGCACGTTGGGTGTATCACAAACAGGAAGGCAGGGGTAGGGGATACTATATGCACGTTATGTATCACAAACAGGAAGGCAGGTATAGGGGATACTATATGCACGTTGGGTGTATCACAAACAGGAAGGCAGGGGTATAGGGGGATACTATATGCACGTTGGGTGTATCACAAACAGGAAGGCAGGGGTATAGGGGGATACTATATGCACGTTGGGTGTATCACAAACAGGAAGGCAGGGGGATACTATATGCACGTTGGGTGTATCACAAACAGGAAGGCAGGGGTATAGGGGGATACTATATGCACGTTGGGTGTATCACAAACAGGAAGGCAGGGGTATAGGGGGATACTATATGCACGTTGGGTGTATCACAAACAGGAAGGCAGGGGTATAGGGGGATACTATATGCACGTTGGGTGTATCACAAACAGGAAGGCAGGAAGGCAGGGGTATAGGGGGATACTATTCAAGTTTTCTCGGAATGCTTTCTTTTTAGAGATTTCTCTACATTTGTGAGAAGGCTCATCCCCGACCTGTCCTAAATCTTGATTTCCTCATTGAATTCACAGGTCTGAAGTTTGCGCCCCAACCAACGACTCCACCTTCAGCCCGCTACCAGATTCATCACTGGAGATGAACATCTCACGCCCGCATGTGTACAATATATGTACAATTAATGTCTCAACTACGGTGGAAAGGGTAACCGAAGACAGATACCAGGAATGTAAACACGTTGTTACAGAGCAAGTCTACTACATGGTTTTCCTAGCTTGTCCGTTGGTTTTTCTTCTGATCTCGGCACAGTTTCTTGGACGACTGGTGATGACGGCTAGTCATAGGCTGCACAATAAAATGTTTCCGGTTGTTCTGAGAGCAAAACTCAGATTCTTCGACACAAATCCCATGGGTGAGTCATTTGCGTAGCAGTTAATATTGCCAGTCTTGCCAATGCAATCCTAGCGTTTCACACCCATCACACAGTATGTGATATTTTGAGTGAACACATTGATCTATTCTTCTTATTTTGATATGATACGACACCCTGATGATGCGATAGTCCCAAAGGCTCTGCTCTCGGCAACCAATAATTGTAACAAGAAATAAATGATGAATCTTGAACACAAACTTCCTCTATGTCGGTATCTCCTTGAAGAGCGACCATATGTTATGACCCATGTCAGCCTCGAGAATCCACTTTAAGCACTTTTAAAATTGCCCAAGATCCTCTCCTCGGATGGTTATGCAAATAGGCTCAAGATGACCCTATTATGATAAACTACAAAGTCACGGAATGTCGGCTCTCAATTGTTCCGTCGTCCCCGAGATAGTGTAGAAAGTTTAATAGGAGGAAGCATCATGTCTCCCCTCCAAGGCCTGGTACATGTATAGTGCTAAGCTGGCGTAAAGTTGATGTCTGGCCCACACAGATCATTCGCATGTGTCCGTTTGAAGGATAGGGAGAGGGCAATCATATGGCCACTAAACAGCAGATTCGTTAGTGCGACGTCGAAGGTTACATACTTATCTAGCCGTCCGTCTTGTAACAGACACTTTGATAATCAAAGACACCATACAGTCTTAGGCCGCAATGAATTAATACGTCCGTAGTCGCAAGACATCTTCTCATAAAGATGTGATGTAGCCAATGAATCTCTTCAAAAAGTTGATCACGGACTGGGTTTTTTAGCGCAACCCGATCAGTATACCAGATTTATTTTTTGAAAATTGTAACTGACCGCTCAAATTTTACTTATCTGGTAGATATATCTTAGTTTCTACAATAATCTCTTATACGCATTACATACGGCTTGCCCTAGAGAAACAAGAGAGCAGGACGCGAATGCTACAATTTTCCCGGGTCGGGTCTGTCTCATTTACCTTTTAATTCACTATCTTTGAGACATTACCAATACTTATATGCATGTTGTGTTAATAGGACGATTGCAATCTATATGATTTTGCTGCAGGTATAATCAGAACGGTTAATGAGCAATATTCTTATCGTGTGTAAAATGTTTAACATGGATCTTGCGACCATCACTGAAAATTGTTGACTGCTTCTCTCTTGCAAAAAACACCATTGTGTAAAGATCTTTGTATTATTCAGAGATTATGTTGTGGTTGATGGCTTGTTACTAAATGTCGTGTTTGACGCCTGTATTCTTTCTTGCAGGAATTGTGCTCAATAGGTTTTCGAGAGACCTGGGCTTTGTAGATGGTAACATCCCTCAAATTATCATGTACATTTCCAATGTGAGTATGCTCATTTTCTCTCCTTGATTAAATATAATACTCCAATCAGAATCTATATCGTTGTCGTTTGACCCTTTGAGGTGGCATGCCAAGGTTTCAGGATCTGTCCTTCTCTAGACCTCATCTTTTACCGAAAGAGAAGAAAGAAAACGAAATTCAAATCTTAGATCGTAGATCTCTGATAGATGAGTTTAAAGTGCTAATGCAGCGAAATTTTTATTAAATAATTTGATTCTCTATTCTTTCGTGATTAATTTGCTATATCCATGAGGAAAATCGGACAAGGAGAAGTTCTTATTTCAAAAGGAAAAGGGCGTGCAATTGTGCTCTTAAAAGTGCGACCGTTTACATGGCTTTGTTGACAAATATGATGACGTCATAAGTATGACAGATGGTCAGCTTGAGTCTGGGCTCTGCATGGCGGACAGTGTTTGGAGGGAGGCAAGCCTGTCCTCGAGGCCAATATACTGGTTTGTTTAATAAAATTTTTGACTTTAATGTTCATCAGGAAATTAAGCATGACAAGGGTTTATTATAAGACATACCTGTGAATGAATACAGACAATTTGTATGGACCTAATGAAGATACAAAAAGCCCCGCATCCGCGACCGAGCAAAGCCTACCGTGTGCAACCAGGCTAAATTGAATTCATTGCCATAGAAATGACTTCAAATTCCACTGAGCAGTTCCATTATAATTTTTATCTGGTCAAATTAATTACCAAGAATCTGTAGTCTATATAAATTTGTTTTGTACGATATTTATAAAATTTATCTGCCAGTGTCCGCATTTTATTTGCCTACGGTGTATCACTTATCATTACACGGAAGGATTCCCAACTTCAAAAAAATAACGAAGATCGATCTTCATTATCCCCAGATTCTCAGAGAGATATGTTTTCTTCTTCCCATTACAATCAACTTTAAATTAGATCTAAAAACATAATATTATATGCTCTAAATTGGAATGCCCAAATCTATCACGACGTCTGAAGCGGCCCGTCTGAAGTGCTCCCGCCGAGGTCCGCGTGCAAAAACAGCAGTCTTCGGTCTTCAATTTCACATTCCGGTTTTCTTGTGCAAAAAATGAAGGCTTTATTAAGAATTTCTTCCATTCACTCTAGATCTATATTCTATTTGCATTCCACAATATGATCGGTTATGAAAGCAAATGTAAACTGTTCATAAGTTTGTGCGGTATGAGAAAAGAAAAAGCCATTCAAAATTGTTGAATAATATTTTTTTATCAGAATTTATATTTGTCTTATATATTTTTCTGTGCTGTCGGTAAAATTATCTTGCACCCTTCTCGTTTATTATCACAGACAATTTTTTAGCATTATGTAAGTTTTTCAGAATAATGTTGAACTAATTTCATGTTTATTTTTTATTTCAGATACTCCCGAGAGACTCGTTTTTCAATGTTGTCCTTGTCCTGTTTGTTGTTTTGTTGTTGTTTGAATCTTCTTTAGTTGAAATGTTAGTTTTCTCGGTATGTAAACTTCAATTTAATATTTTAAGTAGTATTCTGAAATTATGTTGGTGCATGGCCTAGAGAAAGCTGAGCTCACTAATCTTTTCACTTACCCGGTTGCCGGCATGACCGTGTATTCAACATGCAGTTACTCAGACGATACAAACTTTGAAGATTTTTAAAATAATTTCTAATGCCAGGGGAATATTTTTGATGACAAATAATTGCATAGACAGAGTTTGGAATACATTGTGAGTTTCGACAGCTGATGTGATTTATTATCTGATAAATCCACGAAAACCCCGTTCCCTCCTATGTGAATCAGATAGTAACTGCATGCATTCGTCCAACTACGGTACTGCCCGCGAATTCAGGTAAATAAATCATTTTAACTGATCATGCACGGACACGTGGCCGACTAGATTCTTTCTTTCATTCCTGGCACGTTACCATACGAAGACAGTGATGGATATCAACAGTATTAACTCAACAACAATGTGAATTCAGTCTTATGGATATTGGCCTTCGCCATATGCTACGCATATATCGCTGGCTTGCATGTCATACTTATGACGTCACATATACGAAAAACATGGCGACCGTAAATGTCGCACTTTATCTGCTAACCCCCTTGTGTTTCGTAGCAAAATATAATATCTTCCTGTTTAAAACTCTCTGTGAGAATTTTATTAAATCAAAGCAGAAATCCCAAACTGTATAATTTCATGATAAAAATGAAATTGACAATTTCGCTGCATTAGCACTTTAAGGATCCAGGATCGGTAACAGGTTTCTAAGATTCGAAAAAAAAAATCAACTAAGATAAACATTCATTATCTCTAGGTTGGTGAAAAAAGTGACAAATAGTGTATTTCTTTGAAACAAAAAATCAACCTTTTAACAAATGGCAGTGAAACATAAGTGCGATTTAGATTGCTTTCCAAGTCATTTAACTTTGCTGTAGAAACTGTAGGGCAAAATTCAAAATTTAAAGTCACAGTTCCAGAAATATGAATCAAACTTATTTTGTTTGAAAAGTATATTATGGGAATGTGAAAGTTCAAATACTTTGATGAATACGAAATTATTAGCGAGAATATTTTCCGCACACCACACCAGTTAAATTCAAATAATTCAGTTGCATTAAATAGAAGAACAAAATCACAAAATCCTGATTCCCTGAATGAAAAAATTTAAGAATATGTAACTCGTTTTTGGTGAGTTTTTGTCGAAAATCTTATCGATAGGGGTCCTGGAACCTTAATCTGTTATACCAGACACCACCATTATTATATGCTGAACACATGGTCACAAAAGGTCTCCTAATTCCTTTCACGCTAGAATGCAGAACTCATGAAAGCATGACCCCACTCCCCTTCGCTGGATCGGAAACAACATCTTATTTAGACCCATATCCCTATCAAAATGAAAAGTTTGCTGAACGACAGAAAACTTGGTTACAATTTTGACACAGTCAACTCCCGGTTTCCAAACAGTTACATCGCGCAAGTGCTTACCTATGGTGTGTACATATTCCGTCCATTAACAAATTGCTAGTGAAAACCTTGACGATTTCAGTCAACGTCGCAAACATTTGGTTCTTCAATGCCATACAAATCAACCGCATTTACTTTGGTGATGAAAATCATACATTGATCGAAAAGTAACAGCTTGGTGTACAAGATCGTTTAATAAACTTGTCTGATTCCTCTCAACCCGCGGCTTGGGCCGCGTAATACCAGATATTCGTGGTGTAGGCCCCTACATACGAAGAGGCACAACCAATGAGTGATCACCCCAGTACACGACTGGGTAATCAAGTTAAATGGTTTGAATTCATATGTCGGTGGAACGGATTTGACTATAGAATCATCACAATGTCTTATTACCTGAACCACTGGAAACTCGTACCACCTACTAAAGTAACAGACGAAAACGGATCGGGGAGAAAGTCCCATAAATATATTCGATAACTCTGAGAATTAGGGAAGCTGAAACTGACAACACAGTTCCTTGGGTCAACATCTACCACAAAATGTTAAAAGAAATCCAACTGCACTGATGACATCACAATGACGCCATTTACCCACAAGGCATTTTTAGGTCGCTTTTTGTGTTGATGTAATTTTCTCATAAAATATGATAAATTGATAAATACTCATTTGAAATGGAATGAAGTAGTTTGGGTCCACTTTTATCGACAGAAAAGAACAAACAATAATAAAAAAAAAGACGAAAACGTCAATTTTCTGTTATCCCAAAATGATGGCTATTTTACCGGGGGGTATTACTGGGGGTTATACAAATAGGCTCAAAATGACCTCAATATGAAAAGCTGTCGAGTCACAAAGATTCATTTCTCCATTTTTCTCTGTTTCGAAGCACGAGAGAAAGGTTCACTGGGATAGGGTTAAGTAGAGATAGACATATATAGAAACTATTTAAAAGCCTGAGCGATTTGGGGTCGGTCCCAGCTGGCGGGTGGGGGAGGGAGGGGCATTTCACCTATTTAGTTTTGTTGCACCTTTGAGATGGAGCGTTGAAACCCACCTTACTGCATACCTCGGTTAAGCTCTACAAGAAAATATAAAAACAAAATCCATATGAGGGTCATGATGTAGTTACAAGGGGGTCATCCTGTAGGAAGCCAATTTTCGCCTATTTTTTTACTATTTTCCGCAATTTTCTTCCAGAAATAATTAATTTGATAGAGAATAACTAGGTTTGGCAAAATAAATTACATTCTGCCTATTTTTGGGCAAGAAAAATGTGGAAAAAACTGACCAAAAAAACAACAACCTAAAATACGACTCTGAGATCGCCATTTCGAATTTTTCCATTATCATGTGTACCTAGCAATACGCCAATAGTTTCAAATTGACGCCAATAAGAATCGAGGAAAAGTCGGAAAGTCTCAGCTTTCTTGTTCTCTTCGTTCCAGTGAAATGGTTGACAGGGACCTGTAATGTTGACAGGGACGTCTAAGGTTGACAGGGACCTATAATGTTGACAGGGACCTGTAATGTTGACACGGACCTGTAAGGTTGTCAGGGACCTGTAAGGTTGACAGGGACCTGTAATGTTGACAGGGACCTGTAATGTTGACATGGACCAGTGTTGACAGGGACCTGTAATGTTGACAGGGACCTGTAATTTTGACAGGGACCTGTTAGGCTGACAGGGACATGTAATGTTGACAGGGATCTGTAATGTTGACAGGGACCTGTAAGGTTGACTGGTACCTGTAATTTGGACAGGGACCTGTAATGTTGACAGGGACCTGTAATGTTGACAGGGACCTGTAATTCTGACGGGGACCTGTAAGGTTGACAGGGGTCTGTAATGTTGACATGGACCGGTGTTGACAGGGACCTGTAATTTTGACAGGGACCTGTAATGTTGACAGGGACCTGTCATTTTGACAGGGACCTGTAATGTTGACATGGACCAGTGTTGACAGGGAACTGTAAGGTTGACAGGGACCTGTAAGGTTGACACAGACCTGTAAGGCTGACAGGGACCTGTAAGGTTGACAGAAACCAGTAATGTTGACAGGGACCTGTAATGTTGACAAATGTTGACAGGGACCTGTAATGCCCCTCACAGGTCAGACAAGTTTAAGTCGTACATATGCATGTATTTGAATCTGGTTCTTGGCACTGGCGTTGACTAATGTGATTTGTCGCTTCAGATCGTCCTAAACCTGGCGGTACAGATGGGAGTGATAATGATGGTGAATCCCTGGTTAATTCTGGCCGCCCTGCCGCTCATACTTGCTGTGTTTGTGTTACATTACTACACTGTTCGGACCACGAAAGAGACGAAAAGATTCGAGGCAATGGGTAATATATGTTCTCAATCAATAATGTCATTTCAAAGTTTAGTACACATGTTATGGCAATAGTTAGTGTACTGTAGTCTGTATGAATTATCAGCGCATAAAACTATATAGCGTACATTATAATTAAGCGTGATGAATATATCACTCTTTCAGCCAGAAGTCCAGTGTATTCGCACGTGTCTGATACGATTATCGGTCTACAAACCGTCCGGACTCTTCACATGGTGTCGGAATACACCAAACAGTTTGAAGACAGACAGGACTCACATAATATGGCCTGGTTCCTTTACCTTTCAACCTATCGCTGGTTTGGCCTTCGTTGTCTCTGTTTGGCCAACGTCTACCTGCTTGTAGTTTGCTTAACAGTCGTTTTAATCAAACAAGGTGAGTATAGCAATCTTAAATTGTCTTCAATCCACCAAAATGGAATGTATGATCGTCTAGATTGGGAATGCCAACTTTCAGATTATACACGTACAACTGGTGTTATCTTTACAGAGCCTATATAGGCCTAGAGTAAAGTGTTAAGCGGCTGTTATGCCGCATACACGATATATATTGTAATCGATTCAGGTAATTTGCGTGCTAATCTTCAATTGTGGTACGGTACTATAGTGACACCTTTCAGGAAGAATTTTGCCTTCCTCTTCATCTAGTATATAGAATACACCCAACATACAGTCATTCTACCAGCACTTTCCGTTGTGCTCCAGAACACGTTCTTGAAGTGCCTGTTGAAGTCAGGGAGAAGCGTATTTTCATCGATGAAGTATACTTCAGTTTTTGGTTGTTCATGGTCGAAGCTCCATACACGTCCCTCGACACATTATTGCCAAAATCTTCTGATTCTGATTATACTTCGAAATACAACAGTTTTAGATAGATTTGGGATAGAAATGTTTGTATATGTTATCGGTCTCTGTGATTGTTAGGAGGAGATTAATCAGGCGAGTCAGCTGAGATATCGTATGAAAGATAGTGAGCGTATCTTTTTGGCTGGCAAGCCTGATAAATCCCCTCTTAACAAGCATAGAGACCGGTAACTTATTCATCTCCTTTGTGCAACAAACGTCCGTCCGTCGTCAGTCCGTCCGTAAACAATTCTTGTTATCGCGATTTGTCAGGAACTACTGCATGGATCTTTCTCAAATTTGGTACACAAATTCCCCTTGGGGTCTAGTTATGCAAAGATACCTTTTCTGGTCCGATTCGAAAATCCAATATGGCCAGCAGGCAGCCATCTAGGATTTCCCCATGAAACTTTGTTATCGTGATTTCTCGGGAAGTACTGCATGGATCTTTCTCAAATTTGGTACACAGGTTCCTGTTGGGGTCTAGTTGTGCAAGATACCTTTTTTGGTCCGATTCGAAAATCCAATATGGCCACCAGGCAGCCATCTTGGATTCCCCCATGAAACTTTGTTATGGCGATTTCTCAGGAAATACTGCATGGATCTTTCTCAAATTTGGTACACAGATTCCCCTTGGGGTCTAGTTATGCAAGATATCTTTTCTGGTCCGATTCGAAAATCCAATATGCCCACAAGACAGCCATCTTGGATTTCCCGATGAAAAATTGTTATCGCGATTTCTCAGTAACTACTACATGTATCTTTCTCAAATTTGATAAACAGGTGTCCTTTGGGGTCTAGTTGTGCAAGATACCTTTTCTGGTCCGATTCGAAAATCCAATATGGCCACCAGGCAGCCATCGTGGATTTCCCCATGAAACTTTGTTATCGTGATTTCTCAGGAAGTACTGCATGGATCTTTCTCAAATTTGGTGCACAGATTCCCCTTGGGGTCTAGTTATGCAAGATATCTTTTCTGGTCCGATTCGAAAATCCAATATGCCCACAAGACAGCCATCTTGGATTTCCCCATGAAGAATTGTTATCGCGATTTCTCAGTAACTACTACACTTCAGATCAGCTTAAACTTCCAATTAGTGAACAGTGTTTACGCGCCGTTAGCGCGCCAACGTGCTGGCCTAATCACCAAGACTTATTACACCCCTCATGATGTGACCGTTGCCGCCACGTGCCGGTAGAATATAGTCCGGTGAAACCACTGAACCATTGTGAGCATGTCGGCGGTAAACAAAGGCTCCCCGTTGGCAGATTGCGGGCTGACAGCCTTCGCCGCTTAACACTGAATTGTTTTCAAAGAGTTCCCCTCTAGCGGTGTACGGCAAGAACACAATCTATTCTACAGTTTAAATTACTGGCTAAGTAATTAAACAAATATATAGAATATTTGACTTCAATAAGAATGCTGTAAATGATTATCTATTATTTTTTGTTTGCGCTCCAAGGAAACTCTGCCGTCTTCCACTCTGCCATTTCATTTCTTTTCAAATGAGACACAGACGCGCATTTTGTTGGACGAAAGCGGGATATCGCTTTACCCCGTCCGAGAGAATGCACTGTTATGTTTATATTCTCCACTTGTTTACGCCAAACTTAACGAGATTATTAATCTTTACAGTTGTTTTCTTGCTGACAAGATAACATCCGTTATACTGTTCGACAGGAAGTATACATTAACACATTTGAAATGTTGGTTTTGATGTCGGGGATGCACCATGTATTCTACAGTTTAAATTACTGGCTAAGTAATTAAAAAAATATATAGAATATTTGACTTCAATAAGAATGCTGTAAATGATTATCTATTATTTTTTGTTTGCGCTCCAAGGAAACTCGGCCGTCTTGTGAACATTCGGTTGAGACTACGAATAATCTTCATTACCAACAGTTTCCCCAAAGATAAATATATTATCAGAATTCATAAAACGTTGGTGTGTGCAAATTGCGAAGGCCGCCTCCTCTTTCAGAACGGTCAGTAAAACGGTTGAATGTAACATTTCAAATGAATACAGCTTCGTATAAATTCAGACACGCGGGCGAATCGAGGTCATAATCGGGGCAACATGCAGTGCTCGGTCAGACTAGTTGTCTCTTTGAATTGGCTTGTCTTGTTACAACCGCCTAACCAAAATATACACAGAAACTCAAAAGATCAATTAGCCCCTTACAGAGAATGACAAATACTCCAATTGTATATGCTCTTTATTCGTTACCGCCCGACTGTTAAAGGTTGCACACGAAACTTCCGATGAGAAAATAAGAATTAACATTTATGGCCCACGCATTCATCGTTCCAGCTAAATAACAAAAAAGAAACAATAACAGAGATTTCTACATAAACAATAAGTTAATGCCATTTCATTTCTTTTCAAATGAGACACAGACGCGCATTTTGTTGGACGAAAGCGGGATATCGCTTTACCCCGTCCGAGAGAGAATGCACTGTTATGTTTATATTCTCCACTTGTTTACGCCAAACTTAACGAGATTATTAATCTTTACAGTGTTGTTTTCTTGCTGACAATATAACATCCGTTATACTGTTCGACAGGAAGTATACATTAACACATTTGAAATGTTGGTTTTGATGTCGGGGATGGAGGGAGGGACTTCAGCTATAAATAATGTGGGTCCACTGTTCGTTTTACCATTCTCTTTTATACACTGCATAATCCGGTAGTAAAATCCCGGGCATTTACTCTTGAATGGTCAAAATCAACACAATTTGCAAGAATTTTGAATATATAAAAATGAATGACTTGAACTTGCGCATCTGTATGAGAAGCGGCCGTAAGATGAAACTTCCAATAAACAAATACCTATTCTTTAATACCAGAAAGCTATTCCGTGAGACGCGCAAGTCTGGGTCAACTTTGAAAGCAGGTGTCCGACGAAGCACAAATTACAATCCATTTTGCAAGCAGTGTTTATGATTAAAATAAATCTTAAATCTATTTCCTTTTAAAAATTCGTGCCGATTAATGCCACGTGGACTCCCAACTGATTTTCTTGAGCTCTGTCGCGTGAATGATCGCTCGCTAACAAAGCAGCTCGCTTCCAGCCATTGTCTGACCGTGCTGATAGCGCGCGGCCTGTGTTCAGTCATGTCGACGGACTACATTCAACAGAGTTAGAACAATGGCCAGCCGATAATCATGGGCATTGGCGCGCTATACCTTTGTGTTGGCGCACTTCGTTTGCGCGCCATTGGTGCGCTAACATTAACCTTTCAGCTGATCGGAAGTGTACATGTATCTTTCTCAAATTTGATAAACAGGTGTCCTTTGGGGTCTAGTTGTGCAAGATACCTTTTCTGGTCCGATTCGAAAATCCAATATGGCCACCAGGCAGCCATCATGGATATCCCCATGAAACTTTGTTATCGTGATTTCTCAGGAAGTACTGCATGGATCTTTCTCAAATTTGGTGCACAGATTCCCCTTGTAGTCCAGTTGTACATGATAACTTTTTTGGTCCGATTCGAAAATCCAGTATGGTCACCAGGCGACCATTTTGAATTTCCCCATGAAATATTTTTATCGTGAATTCTCAGGAACTACTGCATGGATCTTTGTCAAATTTGGTACACAGATTCCCCTTGAGGTTTATTTGTGCTAGATACCTTTTTCGGTCCGATTCGAAAGTCCAATATGGCCACCAGGCGGCCATCTTGGATTTCCCCCATGAAACTTTGTTATCGTGATTTCTCAGGACGTACTGCATGGATCTTTCTCAAATTTGGTACACGGGTTCCCCTTGTGGTCCAATTGTACAATATGACTTTTTGGTCCGATTCGAAAATCCAACATGGCCGCCAGGTGGCCATCTTTAATTTCCCCTTGAAACATTGTTATCGTGAATTCTCAGGAACTACTTCATGGATCTTTCTGAAATTTGGTACACAGGTCCCACATGGGGCCTAGTTGTGCAAGATACCTTTTTGGTCCGATTCGAAAATCCAAGTTACGCTTCAAATTAATACGATATTCCCGAGTTGTGACGTTGCATCACAAGAGCGGATCAAACGGTGGGGCATATTCTATATATTTACTATAGAGAATATCATACCATCACCTTCTATATCAAGGAGTTCAAATGATTCCGAATTAAATGTATTTCTTCAAATTTTAAATCAGTTTACTTTAGTCCATGCCGTTGCAAGTGAACTGCCCCACCGTTTCGTCTGCCGACGAGCCAGCTACACGAAGGGACGTCACTCTTGTGACACAACGTCACCACTTGACAACTGTAGACTACTACGTGTTTCGATCCAAGGGAGATAATCAGGATTCAGACACTTTCAAAGTTTCAACATTACGGACCGGATCCCTTCAGTATTAAGTTTGTACCATCTGACTGTTTTCGAGCACGGTATCTTAAAAGAGATAAACAGTAAACAGTACAGAAGTAGCATTCGTTCCTAATTAAAAAATTTTAAGTATGTTTCATAGCTCATGCCAAAGTGTCAAAGAGATTTGTCTTCGCTTGTCTTCACGTGCAAAGAAAAAATACTACAAAGCGAAGACGAAGTATCCTCCGAACATTCACTTTCAGACTAACTTTGCTCTTTTCACTTGTGCTATAACAACCGACATCAAGTACAGTTTCTAGAAACCTTGAAACTCCTGAAACTTAGAACGATAATATCTTGGTGTTTTCTAGTGTCCCTTTTTCGGTCTTTTTTGCTCAAATTCGAAATTCTGCAAACAAAATTACAAATCAATCGTTTGTTCTTAGTAACAATGGACAAAAAGATCCTCTTGTCATTAGCTTACAATTATCGGACAATGGTGGGCGCCAAGTTCCTTCAGGATCTCTCGTCTTCAAAAACATTTCTACTTTATCTTCGCACTATTTTGCCAAAGCGCCACTTCTCATGGTAGTATATAAATGTAGCCCTGCGCCATTCATAAATCTGGCGAATCCCTCACCGGAGTAAACGATTGCGATGAAACGAACCCCATGAATTTTGACATAAATCGAATAAACGGCATTTCTATTTTATTACGCCTATGTACAAACCTATACGGTATGGGATATTAGATAATTGCCGTTGTTATCAACCACAAGCACTAATCAAAGGTCATATTTTCATCGCCTCTTCCTCAGAAATTGCTGTTAAATTACTTGGATGTGGGTACATCAATCGATCACGCAGATTTCATAATATGTGACTATATATCGTATATCAGGCCTGGTATTATTATCAAAGAAGTAGAATTTCCCTTGATAAGTTGGGGTCGGAAAAAAAGAGTGCCCTTCGGCCTGTGATACAGAATCTATCAACAGGGCTGCTGGTCTCTCTATTTTCATACAAAGGTGATAAGGCAAGATATCAAGATATCGTGTCTCAGTTTTTGAAGGAAGAATGCTGATCCGAGTTGCAGCATTCGTTCGCATGCAAACAACTTTAACATCCCCTCACATTGTTATTTTGTAATTTTCACGATTATCTTCATTGCTGGCTTTGAACTTTCAGATGCCACAGCGGGACTTATCGCATTATCACTGACCTACATCATCCTTTTCGTGGAATCGTATGAATACATGATGAGACAATTCTGCGAACTGGAAAATCACGTAGGTGCAAACTAAACCAATTAACAACGACTATTGGTTTAATTGACAGTGGAGATTTAGAATCATCAATTGAAGTTGTTCAAATCTCAGGCTAGCAATAGTACTCCACTTCCATAATCAAATGTCTTGTACAGCAACATTAATGGATAATAGTTTAAGAATTTAAGATATAAATAAGTACGAGAAGTATTAAACGTTTTTTAAGCCGCACTACCCTGCAAGTTCCGCCTACCAGTTCGGCTTATGTTGCGCAAGAACAGTTCTGGACGGATTTCATTCATTTTGAGGCATATGCATTTGGTACAAAATGTGTACATGATGCGAGTTGGATTCCAGGTGATGCAGACACAGCATAATATCACTGAGATTATGGGGAAATTCAGTGAACATATTATGAATCAATTCCCTACCCATATCATTTCACTATTTTTTATTTTTTTTTTCTTACTCAGATGACATCTGTGGAGAGGATTATGTATTATACCAAACTCGACCCAGAGCCAGCACTTACATCCGGGGCTCCTCCGCCTCCAACATGGCCGTCCGAAGGTCAGATCGAGTTCAGGAATCTCTCCCTAAGATATCATAAAGACGGGCCATTAATACTGAAAAACATCAATTGCTTGATCAGTAACAAAGAGAAGGTATGATGTCTGAGAAACATTTTAAGAGAAATTTGGTATCTAAGACATAATATTAGATTTTTGAATGCAACATCCCATATCAAAGGGCGAAACGAAGTGTTCCCTGTGACTCATTTTTAGCCCACCATCACCAGATGGTGGGCTGCTCAAATCACTTTTCGTCCGTGGTCCGTCGTCCGCCCGTCGTCAGTCAGTCCGTCCGTAAACAATTATTGTTATCGCGATTTCTCAGGAACTACTTCATGGATCTTTCTCAAATTTGGTACACAGGTTCCTCTTGGGGTCTAGTTGTGCGGGATACCTTTTCTGGTTCGATTCGCAAATCCGGTATGGCCACCAGGCAGCCATCTTAGATTTCGCCATGAAACTTTGTTATCGCGATTTCTCAGTAACTACTGCATGGATCTTTCTCCAAATTGGTGCACAGGTTTCCCTTGGGGTCTAGGTGTGCAAGATACCTTTTCTAGTCTGATTCGAAAATCCAATATGGCCACCAGGCGGCCATCTTGGATTTTCACATGAAACTTTGTTATCGAGAATTCTCAGGAACTACTGCATGGATCTTTGTCAAATTTTGTACACAAGCAAGTTCCCCTTGTGGCCCAGTTGTGCAAGATACCTTTTTTGATCCGATTCGAAAATCCAATATGGCCGCCAGGCGACCGTTTTGAACTTCTCCATGAAATTTTGTTATCGTGAATTCTCAGGAACTACTGCATGGATCTTTGTCAAATTTGGTACACAAGCAAGTTCCCATTGTGGTCTAGTTGTGCAAGATACCTTTTTATCTTATTCTTAGTATGGCCGCCAGGTGGCCGTCTTGAATTTCCTCTTGAAACATTATCGTGAATTCTCAGGAACTAGTGCATGGATTTTTCTGAAATTTGGTACAAATTTTATGCAAGATACCTTTTTTGGTCCGATTCGAAAATTCAAGTTACGCTTCAAATTAATACGGTTGTGACGTCGCATCACAAGAGTCGGCGGATCAAACGGTGGGACATATTCTATATATTAAGTATAGAGAATATTCACATCTTCACCTTCTATATCAAGGAGTTCAAATGATTCCGAATTAAAATGTATTTCTTAAATTTTAAATCAGTTTAATTTAGTCCATGCCGTTGCAAGTGAACTGCCCACCGTTTCATCTGCCAACGGATTGGCTACACGAAGAGACGTCACTCTTGTGACGCAACGTCACAACTCGACAACTGTAGACTATTGCGTGTTTCGATCCAAGGGAGATAATTAGTATCCAGACGCTTTCAAACTTTCAACGTTACTGCACGGACCGTATCTCTTCAGTATTAAGTTTTGTGCCATCTTACTATTTTCGAGCATGGTATCTTAAAAGAGATATCTCAAACTAGCCCAGTAAAAGAACGGAATTAGCATTCGTTCCTATTTATAAAATCTTAGATATGTTTCATAGCTCATGCCAAAGTGTCAAAGAGATTTGTCTTCACTTCCAGTACCCAATGATGACACGTGCAAAAAAAAATACTACAAAATGAAGACGAAGGATCCTCGGATATTCACTTTCAGACTAACTTTGTTCAGTTCATTGTACTATAAGAACCGACATTAAGTAGAGTTTCTTGAAATCTTGAAACTCCTGAAACTTATAAAGATAATATCTTGGTGTTTTCCAGTGTCTCTTTTTCGCTCAAATTCGAAATTCGGCAGACAAATTACAAATCAATCGTTTGTTCTTCGTTTGGACAAAAAGATCCTCTTGTCATTAGCTTACAATTGTCGGACAATGGTGGACGCCAAGATCCTTCAGGATCTCTCGTTAGCCTAACTTTTCGATTAGAATACGGAACTGTTTTGCGGCAGATACGGCACTGTGGCAAGTCTTGGTTACTCCTAAGCTCGTTGTTGTTCTTGATGTTAACCAGGTCAATTCAAAACAAGAAATGTTGGATTCCAAACACTGACACCGTTCTTGCATAGATCATTTTTCACACGAACGCCGCATATGACAGAAGACAGCTAACATTCTCAACACGTTCATAGCAGAAACCTTTGACTTAATAGCACGTCCATGTTAATTAGTCAGTAAATATAGATGCGGTAAAAATCAACAGTTTTCTCTGCACCAAGGGCAGATGAGTTGGGTAAACATCATTTTGTTCGCGCAGACAAAGGTCAGGAAGAACAAATAATGTCGCAACAGGTTTGATATTTGTTCATTCGATTTGGCATGGGTCATAGCCATTGACGGTGAGAATTCATGAGTTGTCACGTCACCTGTACAGTTGGGTTCAGACATCCAAGTAGATTTTATGGGGTTGACTCTGGAAAACGAATTGACATTAATCGTATATTTTTATCTTCCTGACAGACTGCTGGAGTATAATAACCAAATGTGAAATCGAATTGAAAAAATGCCAATCCATTTAAAATCTTGTCAAAAAAGTCTATTGGTATTTTGATTCATTTCAGATCGGCATTATTGGTAGAACTGGGGCTGGTAAGAGTTCCTTGATATCAGCCATGGTACGACTGGCTGAACCATCGGGAGAACTACTGTTTGATGGGATAGACGTAACGAAAATTGGTCTACATGAGCTGCGCAGTAAAATATCTGTTATTCCACAGGTACTTACTTGAGGTTTCACCGTAGCCAAAGCAATACAAGAGTACCACGTAATCCAATTTGAATTTACGATTCCACTTGAATATATTTATGAGTGGCTCGCTGCGACAGATAGGGGACGCGCAGCATAGGGGCAAAATTCGCCACAATATCTCACAAGGTCATATGATCATCCGTCCAACAGTAAGGCATTGAGGTGTAAATGATAGACGCACTTTTTCTTACCAAGCGATACCCCAAGGTTATTTGTCTCAAAAAAAGTTGCGTATCAACATAGGAGCAAAACTTTCATGCAAATGCCTCGCATGCTAAGCAAGTATCTTACTCGAAAGTTCGCTCGTAAGGGTAAAGAAGCTAATACCAATATATTGAAATTTCCGGATACATGTACCAACTTTTAAATGCTAACAAACAAGTCATTGTTAGACCGAGTGTGGATGCAACGGTGGTCCGCCAGGACCCGGGACCAGATATCATGGTCCACACTTTGAAACAGTTATATCCCTATCAGCAGAAATATCCACCATTCACAAATTATCTCATTACAAAAAGTTGTACTATATAGAATCGAAAGAAAACCCATTAAAGTATTATAAGATATGAAAACCGTAGGAAGGAAATAAAATTATTTTACCGAATCGTAGTTAAAACTATTAATACACAAGCATGTCCAATTTACATTACTACATAATACGGGTAGTACAGATTCAGATAGAGCAGATATAATACTTAAAATATCATTTAAAATCGCCAAAACGCACTTTGTTCATAATTCTATGTCAATATGCCGAACTTGTCGGACAGTGCCCGGTTACAGAACGCCAGATACGTATGCGTGGTTGGTAGTAAATATTACCAGTAAAAAAGCTTCAGCTAATCAGAAGCACCTGTTGCTTTATTACTCGGCAGCACATCAAACTAAATTGTATAATCACACATCAAGAGCAATTAACAATAAAATCTGTGTACAGGAAATGAACATCGAGCTCAATGATGAGAACATATGTTTAACTTGACACCAGATGTGAAAACACTATTCCTGCTGCTCGGTTATCGATATCTATATCGGCTATCGACATCTCCAGGAAAGGCAACTTCGGGAATAGGCGGTTACCGCCCACTGTACTCGAATTACTAGGGGGTCTGAATTTGTAATCTTCTAACACTGTCGGTTTACACAATCATATACATCAATAGTACGTCGAACTAAGCTAATGAAAGCAAATGAAATATATTCGGTAGTCACACAGATTGTCGGCACATCCGAAAGCTTGTTACTATTCTCACATTGTTCTATAGATTGCCATTACCTATAATATAATGCGTCGTCCGAAATGACGCCATTTGGAATTTTCCCATGATTCTCTACTTGGGGGATTATGCAGATAGGTTTAAAATGAACCCAATGTGATAAAATACAAAGTCACGAAGTATCAGCTCCCAATTTTTGCCGTTCCAAAGATAGGACAGAACATTTGATAGGGTTTTCCCAGGCCTGGTAAGGTTAAATTTTTTGAGTTTGCAAAAATTTTTCTCAAAGAGCAAACTGAAGTAAATATATGATCAGTTCGTGGCTAAGCGGTGATCTGAACAGTTATGCAAACGAGGATAACGGGCATAATTAATTTACCAGTCAACGCTGCATCGAATCTATTTTAAGTTCACAGAACCTCCTTGCATGTCATATTATTATACTAAATCTATAGTCACCAAAGTATTCAATTACTCTAATGCTGCCAATGAGTTTGACTGGGATCTTATGCAGGTCTGGAGGTATAGTTTTGATTGTGAATCGTTGAACTTTATCTATACATCATGCAATCATGATGTGACTGGTAACATTGATATAGTGAGTGATGAGGACCTAAAACACCCCTGATGAAGATATCTAAATATTGAGAGCCGAGAAGAATAAACCTGAAGGTCTACTAGGAGATAGTCCTGACTACATTGAAACAGTATGGTCAAAGCGGGAAGTTGGACCTACAGTACTCTAATATGAGCTGGATATCACCAAGAGCAAGGTCGTTGAAACAATCCGCCATATTGAGAGACGTACTCTTCCTCAAGTAAAACAAGAACTGAGAAACCTCAATTCGCAAGAAGCTCTAGCCAATCTCCAGAGTAAATTCGCCATAGTCCCAGCAGACAAAGCTCTAAATAATATAATATTCCTATTTAAATATTACTATTACCAGGTGCTGGTTAAGGAATTTAGTATGAGCAAACAATAACCGAATACGTCTTCTTACTCCCAAACTGCAATTACTCTGAAAGATATTTATTTATTTTATTTAATAACCACAAAACGTTTCTCAAGGAAAGAGATATTTGCCTTATAACGATACACCAAAAGTGTACTGTACTTTCAAAATCCATAAATCACCGTACTAAGCTAGATTTTTTTAGCTGATTCTAGAGGCTGCACCAACAAGTTTCTTTCGACCCTTTTGACGTGTGCCCTTCACGAGGTTAAAGCATTTGGGAAAGATATTGCTGGACTATTTCTAAAAAACTCTGGGGTTGAATATATGTGGATATTGAGAAAATCAAGATGAATTACGAAAGAATTTGATGCGAAAGGACACATGCCATACAGACATGAGATTTCTCGACTCTCTGTACTACGATCCCTCATCAGAACCTTATTGACCGTCTTAGTTCATTAATATTATCGGTGTTATATAAAACTGAGTTGCTTGAATTTTTCATTAATAATGTCTATGTTTACAAAGGGTACTAACTGTACCTTTATCTGTTCTCTTATGAACATGACTTACTATATGAAGAACTATGAGAAGCGATCGTTTCAAGGCCCATCCCTTCTCATTCACCAAATGCTATATAGACGCTGTGGATAATCGCTATATAAATGACGCATTGAAGGATATAATCCCTTCAGTGGATTTGAAGAAAACTAACGGCACCTCATATTTAGACCGAAGTATTTATAAAAACGAAACGGGCTTCACGACAAGAGAGATGATAACAATTTCGACATGGAAACACATTTGGCAACACAATATATTGCAAACCACTTTCTGGACAATAATATTCTAGTGGGATCTACATTTGCCATATACCTATCTCGCCTAGTAGCTTTGCTAGATCCTGCGTTAAATGTGGCGATTTTAGTCAACGTCACAAATCATTATTGCAGAAACTTATAGAACAGGGCTATACCGTCAAGCGTCTCTAATCAGATTTTCTCAAATTTGCTGATAGCAAAATACGAGCACAACATGCAAGATCGATGGCGTTACCTTTCGGACCATGTACTCCAAGATCCTCATGGTGTTCATATGATCTTACATAATTCTCTAGATAACGAATTTACAACGAACGTCATATGGATTAAGAATACTGATCAGCGATACGAAATGATATTTTTGTATCATCATGATGGCTTGCCGGCATCATTGACAACTGTTGCAAGGAACTAGCGTATTTTTATGTATAATGTGATTTTTATATATAAATTTGGTGCTAATGCTGTTATATGAATTAGGTATTTGGATTATGGAGGCGCAAATTCTTTAATGGGCGACGGCTGAATATTGAATGACGGACTAGATGCTTGTATTGGGATTTTGATAAGAGGCTCACGGCTCACAGTTTCACGTGTTGCCATATACATATCTCGCCTAGTAGGTTTGCTAGATCCTGCGTTAAATGTGACGATTTTAGTCAACGTCACAAATCATTATTGCAGAAACTTATAGAACAGGGCTATACGGTCAAGCGTCTCTAGTCAGATTTTCTCAAATTTGATTATACATATCGCATGCTGATAGCAATTTGAGGTTCGTCAAATGTTGGAGAGCATAATTCTAGATGTGAATTACTTATGTAACCACGGGAATAACTACTAACTATGTAAACAGAGAACTGTGACTGCCAAAATGGTGGAATAGTCCTATATGTATACCACTCAATGTGGAATAACAAATGTTATCTATGAGAGAAAAGTCGATTCTCTAAATGCAAATGTTTAAAGCGTATACTTGGCATCTTTTTGAAGGATCCCGTGTTATTCAGTGGAAATTTAAGGAGAAATCTGGACTTTCTCACAGAATATACAGACGCGATGCTTTGGCGAACTCTAGAAAAGGTACGTCGCGATTATATTGGTGTATATTTTCTAAGACCTTCACGAATACTGGATTGAATTAGAATACCGGAAGAGATGAAGACGAAGATTCGTATTGAATGGAACTTTGGGTATCAGTGTAAATGGACGACCAACGCAGAAGAAGTAGTACGATGCAGACAACATAAAAAATAATACAGGAGGACAGAGATACTTTGCTGACATTGGCACGAGCTGTGTATGGTCAACGGGAAATTCCCCCACTCAATAAACACGCAATTTGTAGCTTACCCATTCATATTTTACGGTTTTTCTTTGTCTGGAACATTGTGAAAACTGAAGAATAACCACTTGCCACCATTTTGATTGATGGGCTGTGGGCAAGCGGGACCCTGGTTTCCGCTGCATCTATCCATCTATATTACATATTCCAGGTACAGCTCAGAGAGGTTGTGATGTCCTTACCGGGAAATCTGTACACAGAGCTGTCGGAAGGAGGAGCTAACTTTAGTGTTGGACAGCGTCAACTTTTATGTCTGGCCAGGACGATACTCAGACGAAACAAGATACTGGTGCTAGACGAAGCCTCAGCAAATGTTGATCACAGGTGATATTCCGGCAATCCCAGAATTTCTCTTAAATGTTTTTCTTCTTCTGGTTTTGTCTCAACTAAGTGGGAACTCGGTTAATGCAACTGTCTTGATTTGGTGGAATTTCCTCAAGATGAACCGATACTGAAACGTTTTTCTTGATAATGGCAAGGTTTGTATGTGGGATATTTCCACGACGCTGAACCATTTCTAAAAGATCCGTTGATAACATGATTTTATTGGATTACTGGAGACAATGGCCGGCGCGGGTTAGTCTATCTAACTTTCCATATACACAAAGAAGTTTCATATTAATGACTGGTGCATCGTTCAGTTTGACATATCAAGGCAGTTTAGAAACTTTTGACGAACACCTCGATATATTTCCACAATTTGTGAATAAGCAAACGATTTCTGTTTTGTTCAACTTCGGTCAAAATCTTGCTGCATTGGAAATCGAATACTGTACCATTAAAGATGTGCTATCATCAATCTATATAAATATCATTCGAGCACCAAAATGAATGAAGATAGTTTTTCCGGAAAGGCGATGATGGAGATCTGTTTGAAAAAGAATGTGCGCGAAAACCTCTATTTTCTTTGACTGCTGCTCGGTACGATGTGTTCCCGCTTCGACATGCTTTTCACAAGATTATGTAACTCATAAATGAATATGTTATCCCATTCTTTCTGAAAGGTAGCTTCCAATTGCCATACGTAAAAAGCGTTAGCAATCGTCGACACAATGGCATTTTTCCAAACCGCTCAGATAGGTGGATACAGATAAGATTTAGGCGATTTGGTATGTCTTCAAACTATAATAATTTAAGAAAATGTAGTGAGTCACGACGTCACATATACTGTAATAAAGCTGGTACATATGGCGTGTGATGAAAGCCACACTGTTATAAATTATCGTTATTTCACAGTAAATGTATGTTGGAGTTTACAGTACATTCATTCGTAAACATTCATTCATTCTGTAAATTGAACTGTGATATTTCAGTTGACATCAACTGCAATGGGTAAACTGCGCACACACGTAACATAAAATTCTTGTTTTCTGTGAAAGGAGGCTGATGTCTTTGCACACGAAACGCTCAGTTGCAGGAAACATCCGACATCTGCGTTGTACGATACAACATTCAGAGCATTATCAGAACACGCGCTGGGACGGACGCAGCGGTTAACTTTAATTTTCCGTCTATAGCACAGTTTGGTTTTGGTTTTGGTTTTATCCATCTTCACATTTCAAGCTAAATACTACACTAACGTTCCGTCATTTAGTGTTCGACTTGCATATGCGAAGATGGGTTTTATCTGACTGGAGTTGTATACTACAATTCGTGTAATAATTGCACAGATTCGTTCGTGATTATTTACGAAGCTTGTGGTGATCGCATTTGTAAACACGAAGAGCAATGGCCATTTCGGCCTTCCAGTGACCTACGTTGCCGCGGAACCGATAATTGTAGACAATGGTGCCACGTAATTGTATTGTTTAAAAATGTGAAAACAACGGTAATTGTAAATTACAGGGCTACCCAAATTTCACAGTTGAATGCCTGTCAATAAACGGTAATTATAAAATACGGTGCAACATTTTACAGTTCAAAGCCTGTTAAAAAATAGTAATTGTAAAATACGTTGCAACGTAATTTTACAGTTGAATGTACTGGCAACTGTGAATTTACGGTCCGATTTATAACAGTGCACGTTAGCCCAGCTTCTTCGAGTGACACCTGGTGTGAACAAATATAATATTTGATGGATGACCAGTGGCCTGATATTGCGGTTGTTGAGTTCAGAATTATTGTCCAAATGTGACAGGATGTTATAAGTCCGACGTATTACCCTATGAAGGTTCATTGTAGTCCATTTGTGGGATGCAATACATATCCAAGAGGCGTTTCCCAATTTCAAACACACAAAGCATCATCTTTGTATTCGATCAGAGTTTAGGGGCAATTATTCAAGGTAGAAAGTTAAACCAGTACGCATCATCCCAGACAGAGAGTTTATGTGGGAGACGGTATATGCTGTAATGGTGTCAGTGAATGTTCACCTTGTGCATGCAAACCTGATGACGAGCGTACCATGCTGGTATGTGCCGTTCGAGGGGGTACGTGGCGCACCACGGATCATTGAATGGAATCTATTTATTTATTCGAAAGACAAATACAGTGGTTGTTCAATCGCTTTTTATTCACCTTGACTGCATCTGTAAAATATTCGGATTCCAATATAGGTAGATTGGCGACTATAGCTCAACAAAACAGAAAATCCTTCCTAGATTCACCACAATAGTTTGTTTCTTTTTATTTAACTTCTCCCGGCCAGAAACATTTTTTTTGCCCTAGTTATATTTATGATCGGCTAAGTTATGTATATTTTGAGAAAAGAGAAAACAAACATTCGAGCTGATGTATGGGCGGATGCTAACTGATATCCTGAACTCCCATTGAATCGACGACATGTATGCACACTTTGCAAAGGTACCCAACTTCCATAAATTCATGTGATGATGCAGTGTCCATCTTAAATGTGTGTCATTCAAATCAAACAATACTACCTTGAAAGATTTCCGTTTTGTCGGGCAATAATATCTCTATTGATTTGTTTTCATTAACCGCAATCTGCAACATTAATACAATTTGGCATTATCCAAGAGTATATGTGGTAAGTTCCAGTCCCCTATTTCAAGGGGTAAGAAAAATATTTAGGAGGGGGACCCAGGCCTGGACAGTTTTCAAAAATCCCAGGACAGATAGGGTTAATATTCCATAAAGTCGCTGGTACTGAAATAACGTTTATTATGGAGTAACGCCAGCGTTGTTTTGCTTCCTATATTCACCAAACAAAATTTATCATGTCTTACCATGTTTACTGTTTCTCTGTTGTACGCATGTGATATGAAGGCTAAGCTGCTATTTTGAAAATAGTTTTGATCACCAGCGGTGATCCAATCATACACATGATCGGTAGGACCCATGCAAAAGGTGACCAAGACCTTTTTCTTCGTTTTTGTCGTGTAGGACATGATTATTTTCACTTGTTCATATATAAAACACTTGCTGAAGTCTCACCAATATTTCTCGTAGCAGTTGAGCGAGGCACGACTTTTTGGTGTAGGTTTCAAATAATTTGTTGTATCAATTTTCTCTAATAATATCTAGTCCCTACATTAAATTTGACAATGAGGCAGATAGGGATTTAGGATTGTTGAGCAGTGATGCAATATCCCTAGTCAAAATCAAAGCTTGAGTGAGACTAGATTATGTACTAAGTATGTAGCCCAATTTGAAAGTTGATCAGCTAAGAAATAAATGATTTAGATCAAATTTCACCATTGACAGACATGTATATGTATACACACAGCTTACAATTAGTCGTTCGGATAGATAGCGAAGGAGTATTTTTGAACAAGGATGAATTTCGCTATACAGACTAAGTTTGAGTGAAGTTAGACCATGTTCTGAATACGCAAGCCCATTTTTTAATGTGGATTTGGGTAAGAATTTAAATGATTTGAGTCAAATTTCCTTTCCCCAATGAAATACATGTACACATATTTCCACAGCATACAATTTCACCATGGGAATTATAGGAATAAGGTATTTCATACACTGTAAATGTGGTACGTTTAGGTCTAAATGTGTTTAAATAAGTGTTTAAAATCGATACACATTTTCACGGGGCCATGTTGACCCGTAGGATCTAATGATCCTGCCTAATAGGGTGTAAAAAAGTGAGCACCAGTAGTACCGTTGCCAGGGTGACTGGTTGTTTATTGAACTGCTTTAGGCTTTGAGGAGAAGAGTAGAAGAAAAGAGTTGGCTGATAAAAAAATTATCTAGTAAACTTAATATATGCAGAAGAAAATAGTTGAAAGCATACTTGTCATATGTTTGCAATGTTGGCGAGAAATTCTAATTTTCTAAGCTCGCATTCTTACAGATTGTATTCACAGTATGTAACTTGGGGACTTACACAAAACCATCCCCCGCAGACCCTCTATACCATTTGATGCAGACACATGGATGACATAGGTCAATGGCCAAACTTCAAGTCATCATGACCTACATGTACCAGGCTGGTCTGCACAATATAATTGTCATTCTACCATTGTCAGAATTTGTAACCTCCCAAACTGGGTGTGTACTGACAGGAGGAAGTACATGTATATAATATGATGCCATGAGAGGATGCATCCCAGCATAGCTCCAGCCCATCTAACCATAAGGATTTTACATTGTATCTCAATACTGAATTTTTGTCATTTAATGCTGAAAGATATGCATTCTATAATCTGAAGAAGTAAAATATTTTACAAATATTGGTAACATGCAGAGAAGACATTATTTATCCTTTCATTAAGTCGGTTTCATTTTAAATAAGGAATCTGTCCCATCGGTCACTAGTTATTTCTTTAAATATATATGTGTTACAGGTACAATTACACTAATTCACTAGAGATCCTTTTAGAGAGAAACGTGTGAGACTGAACAAATTGTGTGGCTCTTCGTCATGAGACTGAACATCAAAGAGTTAGTGGAAGCCAATTTTGACATTTAACTAGCCACGTTTCAGTGCCTAAGGCGCTAGTTTTTTTAAGCATCACAAATTATAAACGTCAACTACGCAAACACTTTCCGCAACACATAAATACTTGACATGTTTAGCATTTAAACACATTTCATAGGACTTAACAAATTCCTAACCACATTCCTAAACGCGTATATTTTAGGTGTTTAACTGAAAACACAAACCTAAGCATAGTATAGCATTATACATCATGACATGTTTAGCATTTAAACACAATATTACTAAACATGTTTAGATTGTGTTTAGGGTGTAAATACAAACTTTCTAAACGTGTTTAGCTTTATATTTAGGGTAAAAACACAACATTTCTAAACATGTTGGAAGTTAAACTTGTCAAATAGTACGGACAGAAATCGTGTTTAGCTTAATATTCAGGATCCAACGCCAAATTTACAGTGTGAAGGAGTCTGACTGAGTCTACAAGGATTGGCGACTGGTGCAGTACACATTGATCAGACGTACGCAGCAATGCCTTATAAGGGAAAAATTGTCTATGGATCGCTCTTTTCTTCTTGGCGGTATATGCTTAGGTTTGGGTTTGCACGATGTCCATCGAGGTCATAATGACAATCGCGGTACCGATTTGTTTTAGAAAAAAGAATTGTGAAACAACCAACATATCCAAATCAGGGAACAGATGGCATGGCACTGCCACGGAGACAAATGTGGGGGAAATGTGTGTGATTAACGTGTCTCACACGGTGACCAGATATATTGTTGATAAATTCTCAGCAAATTTACCTCCTCATTATGTATTTTCAGAACTGACGAGTTGATACAGAAAACTATTAGAGAGAACTTCAAGGACTGTACTGTTCTAACTATCGCCCATCGTCTTAACACAGTAATCGATTCCGACAGAATTATGGTGAGTATATGTGTTAGATTCCGACAGAATTATGGTGAGTATATGTGTTAGATTCCGACAGAATTATGGTGAGTATATGTGTTAGAATTATGGTGAGTATATGTGTTAGCGTTGGTATTTGCAATATGATAGCTCATCGTAGGATATAACTACAAGTGTGGGACATGTCTTTCCCTCGCACGGAACACTGTTGTTTCTGAGTTGACATGTTGCGAGGTACTTTGGTGGAGGACAGGAGGTTATATGTTGAACATATAAGGTGTTTGGTTTTGCCAATATTTTGGCGCTATTGTTCCCCACAGTAATCGAACTCCGCCGAGTATCATTTTCACGACTTTTCCGTTCTGAGTCCAGAACTTCGAGAAAATCCATTCATATTCACCGAACTTGCTTATGCATTGTGTTAGTTTTGAGGCGCAGAAAATCGATTGGGGATAGTCATTATAACATCGACTATATACATACAAATCTCCGATATGTTTTACTGTTACAAATTACTGGGTTCATTTTCTGGAATTATTTGAAACCTAAACGGACAAAATCGTGTCTAGATGTTGTGCCTGGCTCCACCACTATGAGAAATATTGGTGAAATCCATCTACTAGATTTCAGTTTCTTTCTTTTTCTATGATTTGAATCAGATTATTGAAACACATTGGTAAATCAGCGTAGAATTATTCTGAATCAATATCTCTTTGGCATCCAAAGCTATTATGGGATTTTATAAAATATCCCCGAATGTGATTAATTCCAGCAGCAAACCATATTTACACATTATCACATGGCGCACCTGCAAATGCATATAGAAACATTGATAGCCAGCCTCAGGCCCGACCCCGGGAGATACAGATTCGTAGTATTTATAGAAAGCTTTGGGGGTGATATCTTTTCACGCACTGTCAAGCGATCTCATAACACCAAGAATAGAACGAGACTAACTTCCATCTCAAGAATATATAGCTAATTTGTATAGCATGTTATTATAAAACACAGTATCTTCGGAACCCCGTTGTTACATATGCTTTCGACGTGAAATTCCGGTATTTGTACAGTCACGGTCTTCAGGGCAGTTTTAAATTATTGATCTATTGATATCACCTGTACTAGTATTGACAAAGAATATGACACATTTTTCCGTCGAGTTATATCAAATGTTACATAATTCATCGCGGTGTTCTAATTTCCTTACTTGGGTATCTATCTTTTCATTATTTTCCTAGGAAATAAACCTTGATTAATAAATGACGCGCTGTATTTTAAACTGCATATGACCGCAAGAATTTACACCGTTATTGAGTGGTAAAGCCCCAGTCACACTGTCAAGAATTGGGTAGGCGAATCGCCGCGAACTGGAAAATCGTGTTCATTCTTGGCAATTCGTCGTGTCTTGCGGAGTTCGTCGCAGATCGTGACCGTTCTTGCCTATTCTCGGAGGGAGTACGAAAGTTTTGAAACGTTCAAAACAGTCGCCGGCCAAGTACGATTAAATGGTATACGTATATGGCATTCTTGGCACCATCCTACTGCGTTCTCGCATGCATTCTCCTCCTATCGTGTATATTCGTGGGTAGTCGTAGTAGTTCTTTCGGTCACGTACAAATCAGCAAGAATGCCGTCCGCATTGTACGATGATTGTTGGACGCATTCTACGCTTCTTATACGATCATACTACGATACTGAGAAGAATTCAACACGATGTGTCGCGACAGTACTACGAATACCCACGACAGTACTACGAATAACCGCGAGAGTACTACGAATACCCACGCTGGCGCTACGTTTCATGAAGAATAGGCTACGCTTCCTCGCGAATCTCGTACGATTTCATAGGATTGCTCCACGATCTGTCGCGAAGACCATCGTATGTTGTACATTTCATAGAAGACGGATCATATATATAGGTTCGCGTGGCCTCTTGGGGTGTCGTGTCACTGCGTAACAGGTTCGTACTGCATTCGTACTCACATCGTACTGCATACGTGCTTATTCGTAGCAGATTATCGAGCATTCGTAGTGGGTTCACGGTCTGCCGTGTTGATGCGTAGGGCGTTCTTCATTGAATCGTACTGCATGCGTACTCATTCTTGATGATTCTTGTTAAATGCTTATGGCTGTCGTACAAGGAACCTACGGCATTCGTAAGGGATTCGTAGGACAGTTTCAAAGAGGCCCTCTACAGGCGAATTGACACGAATCGACAAGATTAAAATATTCGGGGTCATTTGCCGGCATTCTCCACCCAATTCTTGACAGTGTGACTGGGGCTTTACCAACCATCCGCCCAGTGGGAGGCCCGGCAAGACAGGAGTCTCAGTCCTAGTACAAATGACAGCTTTTCATTTCTTTAATTTGTCGTTCAAACCTTATGTTTAGAATCTACCCGTTGATTAGTTAATATGGCATCAAGTTGCATCATCAGATTCTGTTTATAATCTGTAGAAGTAATCCCCCACCCTTAGGTTTGGTAAAAGCTAATATAGCTTGTGTTATTAAACATTACATAGAATAAGTGGCGGGTGTAAATAATTGTTTAAATATATCATTCCGCCACTGGATTGACAATTTGGTACAGCATTTCATGTGCCTTGAAACGGACTTGAAACAGTCGTCAGCGAGAATCTATCCGACAGGCTCTCCGAAGCGTGCGTTTGGGGCTATGTAGACACTGTTAATGTCCAAACGCCCGTTAATGTCCAAATTGGACATTAACACGCAACGAGTGCGTGTTAATGTCCCACGTAGGACAATACGACGCCAGCATGAATGTTATCGTCCAAACTTTGGACATTAGCGGTCGATATGTATCACTTCGACTGTTATTGTCCTAAAACAGTCCCGCCTCTGTTCCAAAATTTCATTGAGACCATTTAGCGCGCGCCTACAAGAAATGTGTTGATCGCGCGTCGTTTTGAAGAAACTGAAAGTACGTATGTAGCGTTCCATTTGGTAAGTTTGTAATTAGATATTAGTGAAAAAACGAACTACGGACTACGGAGTATGGACTGTTAATGAACACAAGAAAACATTTAAAAAACACCAAGACGTACAGGGCGAAATCGCTTTGTGAGACTACAGCCCATGTTCATATATCCATCTTACACTGCGAGGAATCGATATGACCACAAGATATTGAATTAGTAAAAAAACGAACTACGGACTATGGACTGTTAGGACATTAAGACGCAACTTGTACATATTGAAAAAAAATCAGTTGCAGGTCGACCGCTAATGTTCAAATTTGCCCTAGGACAATAAGAGGCGGTTAATGTCCAAACTTAGGACATTAACGCGCACTCGCTGCGTGTTAATGTCCAATTTGGACATTAACGGGCGTTTGGACATTAACAGTGTCTACAGGGCTATCATTGTTCGCTCACTTTATGAACATTGGTGCGCGGCCGTCGTTCAAAACGATTGGCATATCTCAATAATAAAGCTGATTCCGTACAAACACGTTATTTATCAAATCCCATGGAAAACACTTTGATCTGTGGCGATCGTTAAAAATACGCATCCCACATTGCGTTAATACTCCGCGTACGGCATTATTGCATTTCCGCACGAGTTTGCCAAGTATCTATGATACTTAAATTTTCAGCACTAGAATTTGTGCTATTCTAAGATAGTGTTACCCCAAAATAACGAAAATACTGTTATACGATCACTTTCTAAATGATAAAAAATATATCTATTCAGCTTTGGGAGCTGTGTCATTACGATCATCAGAGGGGTACTGTATGTTCGCTTTCAAGACTACCGGTCTGCTACCTCCTGTTTTTGTGGGAGGCCCGTTGGCCGAGTGGATTAGATCGCTGACATATAGTGCTGGCGATTAGGTGCCTGACTCTGGGGTCGCTGGTTTGAATCCCGCACGGGACTCGACCAAATTTTCAGCACTAGAATTTGTGCTATTCTAAGATAGTGTTATCCCAAAATAACGAAAATACTGTTATACGATCACTTTCTAAATGATAAAAAATATAAATTACCTGCCACAATTTGTTGTGTTGAGAAAATACCAATGTATTGAAATTAATTTCAATACATTGATATCTATTCAACTCAACGAATTTGTGGAAGGAATGGCTTACCATATCGGACAGTTCGGGTGTACCACAGAGCCGAACGGACTGATCGATTTTAAAATCACCTTAGTCATCGTGACAGCTACCTAAGAACAAAATATGCTTCTCACCTTCGTCATCATGTTCATCAATTGCAGGTTATTGACAACGGTGAAATACAGGAGTTCGACACTCCCCAAGTTGTCCTGCTGAACGAGAACGGTAGGTTCCTGAAACTATTGAATGATCCCCGGACCGACGCTGAAGGTACACCAACCAGATCTGCGGCAATCGCTCCACGTACAATCTGCTCAAACAGAATTGATGGCATTATCTCGCTTGAGCCAATTACTAGAGATGGGGCTAAAAATGTAAACTCTCTTTCTGAAACCTCAACAAATCGTGGGACAACAACAAGCATCCACGATGATGACATTACAAACCCTGTGCGACTTGAAGTAACGCGATTATGATCAGGAACATTGAGTAAAGCAATTGTGACGTTTACGTTGGAGATGCTCCTCTGTGAAGTCAAGCATGTGTCTTGCACAAACAACTTTGTCTCGAACAGATAAAAATATTGATACTCTAAATGTTTAGAGTTAATAATGACCGAAACAGCGGCTTTTTTCCTTTTTTTCTCATTTTAAACACTGTTTTACGTGACTTATTAACAAAATTAATCATACCATGCCTGGGTGGGGACCATTATGGATTTATACTAAACGTTCTATCATATCTCGGGAACAAAACAAAATTGAGAGAGGACACTTCGTGACCTTTTCGGCTATCATATTGGGATCATCCTGAGTCTATTTCCTTAACTCTCCCACCAGACGATTACGAGTAAATTCAAGATGGCGGCCATGTGGGAAGCACCATTTAGCTCCAAACTGTTTGTTTTATTTATTTTCTTTTTTTGCGTATAAAACTGGGCAAAACTATTTACTGATTTATCATCCAGTTATTGGGAAGAAAATCACAGAAATATACAATTCGAACAATCTGACCAAGAAATCGAGCAAAAACGCCTTCTGAGATAAAGACGTCACTGTGATGCCATCAGAGCGGCCATCTTGGATTCTTTCGTATCTTCTAGTATAGTTTGATCCGAAGGTTAGTGGTAAGTTTGAGCTGCTACGGTCAAGAGGTAAGAAAAATATTCAGGTGGAGGGAGCTAAATAGGTGCCCCAAAAGCCCAATCACCTTACACAAAAATATATCGAGGATAACAAAAAAGTCTGAATTCATGAATTTCAGGGCCCTTTAGCACCGCTATTTTGATGACGAATTTGACCATTGTGAGTAAGTTTTGACGAACATCGACGGCATGGGTTGACAGGAAGTAATGAAATAACGAAATGCATTACAAACTCACGAAATTAAGGAACTAACAAGGCACATCCATGAGATGGTTCGCCAGTGTGAACAATATGTCAGAGAAAGGTTCGAACGAGATTCCCTGTATATAATCTTCTATTAGCTCCACCGAGGGACAAACAGTTTCATATTTATCTTATCAGTTCGTATTGCTATTCAGGATTGTGGCATTCTTCTGGTGGAAAAAGTTTCACAAAACTTTGCATACATGCGTTTCACAGAATTGTAAGATAAGCGATAAGATTTTCCTGCACATATTGTTGGTCATAATTATAAAATTAAACTGAAATAGCCAATATACTGCGTTGTGGGTTTGAATCCGTCACATGGCGAAATGTAGAATAGTGGCCAATAGACCTGCTTATTAGACAGTATCGATTCATCTGATCGGGATCAGTGTTAGTCCCTGGTCAGGTGAACTATTTGTTAGCCTTGCTGTCATATCTAAGTTCGTTTTCATCGATGTAATATTTTAAATAGCTAATCTTGGCCGATATAAGTCATGTTGTATCGCAAGATCAATTTCGGTTTGAAGTCGCAACATCTATATTTACATTTAGCCAGAAATTGTACACATGAAATCTGGTTTATTTGGCAGTTTAAAATACAACATTTCTCGTATTCATTGGCCTTCTTATAAATTACTTTGGCTCACCAGTATTGCTTCACGCGGCTCATGCATGCAGTGACTCGATCGATTTGTGTTGTTTTGTTTTTACCCCTCGGCCAAAATTTGGCCGAAGGGTATTGTCGTCATCATGTACGTCCGTCCGTCTGTCCGTCTATCCGTCCGTCCGTCTGTCCGCCTGTCCGTCACACCTTTCTCGTTACCAAGATATCTTTAGAACGACTTACCGTAGGCACACCAAACTTGCAGTGCACATCCGTATGCTCGTGACCCAGAACCCTATTGAATCTGGACCTGATTGGCTGGAAACTTTGGCGGCCATCTTTAATTTATGCGAAACCATCACAGCTTTCTTGTTACCAAGATATCTTTAGAACGACTTACCCTAGACACACTAAACTTGCACTGCACATTCATATGCTCATGGCCCAGAACCCTATTGAATCTGGACCTGATTGGTTGGAAACTTTGGCGGCCATATTTAATTTATGCGAATTCATTAATCTTGTGTATCTTAGGTACCATTTCTCTGTTCAGTGTGAAACTTGGTATAGATCATCGCTGCATCAAGAAACTTCAAAAGAATGACCAAACCAGTTTCCCTGATTCGGTGAAAACCTTGGCGGCCATCTTTAATTTATGCAAAATCTTTAATGATATATATCTGATACCATTCAAGTGTTCTATACGAAACTTGGTATACAGCATCGATGTATCAAGAGACCTGCAATGTATAACCACATCAGTTCCTCTGAGTGGCGGGAAGGATGGGCGGCCATCTTTAATTTATGCGAAATCATTAATGATCTCTATCTCTGATACCGTTCGAGTGCTCGGTGTAAAATTTGGTGTATATCATCGATGCATCAATAGACTTACGATAAATGACAGTTCTGGTGTTTCTGATTGGGCGGAAACCTTGGTGGCCATCTTTAATTTATGCAAAATCTTTAATGATGTATATCTTTGATACCATTTCAGTGTTCTACTTGAAACTTGGTATACAGCATCGACGTATCAAGACACTTGCAATGAATAACCACATCAGTTCCTCTGAGTGGCGGGAAGGATGGGCGGCCATCTTTAATTTATGCGAAATCATTAATGATCTATATCTCTGATACCGTTCAAGTGCTCTATGAAAAATTTGGTATACATCATCGATGTATCAATAGACAGTTCTGGTTTTTCTGATTGGGCGGAAACCTTGGTGGCCATCTTTAAGTTATGCAAAATCTTTAATGATGTATATCTTTGATACCATTTCAGTGTTCTATATGAAACTTGGTATACAGCATCCATGTATCAAGAGACTTGCAATGAATAACCACATCAGTTTCTCTGAGTGGCGGGAAGAATGGGCGGCCATCTTTAATTTATGCGAAATCGTTAATGATCTCTATCTCTGTTAATTTTCAAATGCTCGATGTAAAATTTGGTATACATCATCGATGCATCAACAGACTTATGTAATGAATACCGGTTTCTCTGATTGGACGGAAACATTCGAGGCCATTTCTAATGGCAAAATTGTTCATAATCTGTATATTTGTCACTTGACTGCTTGGTGTTCCTGAAGTCTTGCTTCAAATTGAATACATTAAGAATGGCTGGCGCCCAGAGCCGAGGGGTTTTCAGATGCGCAGCTTCGTATTATGTCCTGTCACTGTGCCGCGGCACATTGTGGTCCCAACATATCGGAATATTATCCAACCCTGTTTAGATTTTCCCACTCCAGAATGTTACCCTGGCGGAAACTTTTCAGGGAACGCTGGGGAGCTGCGTGACACGTCACAGATACAGGAAAAATGTCAAAACCCCGACGGGAAGCCACACGTTATCAGATTATAACGATTATAATAGTCAGATACTGTTTGTCTCGATATACGACTTTGTTCGTATTATACCGTTATAACATCTGTTTTACCCCGTTATAGCGAATTGAAATCTCGTTTTAGTGAGTTAGTACCTTTACATATCAAGTATATTATCTCGTTATAACCAGTTAATATCCCATTATAGCGACGCTAAAAATTCTCATGCGGACTTACTCTCGCACGTATTAAAACCTGGATTGGCAGCTGGGTGATAAAGATGTCATTTACTAAAATGCGAAGATTTTCAGCTATAATTAACATTGTTAGGTAAAATCAAAATATGATAATAGGGAGACCGGGGCACGGTGAATCAGAAATCTTTTTTCTCCATGTACACATTAATGTATTGTTAATATCTTAGCATTATTTTTGGGTGATGATACATATGCTGCTGGGCTGTACAACTGCTTTACATTTGTGGAGTTACCTCATGTCATTTTCTCTGAAATGACCGTTATAGATGCCAAAAATATTGCCTCACTCTGCCCCTATACCGGGGTAGAGTGGCTCACTTCCACAGTGAATTGCATCATGATACGCTGTAAATAACACAATCCTGTGAAACAAGTTCATTGAAAAGTGCTTTTATTGCAAATTAAAGAGAAAGTCTTAATTACAGACATCATTTATATGACTGTAAAGAGAAAACACGGTATTACAACCATATATTCTCACTACAATTCGCCCTGTCTCGTATCATCTCAACGTAAGAGGTCAGTGTAACGTGCAAGGTCTACAGGAACAATCATATGGCGTGACATGCGTGCAGTTCCTCCATGGTGGATAGGATTAGGTAGCATCCCTACAATAACATTGTAGGAAACATCAGATACATCATCAACATCCGGAAAAATGAATGAAAATGACTTCGGCTTTTCTCGCCTCATAAACTTTATCTCAAAATTGTCATCAAGTGTATCAGTGCCTTCAGATCGCTTTTAAACTTGTCCTATGTACATAAGTGTGGATTTTTTTGTAGAAAATTTTACCAAAACAAAATTTAATGGACTCAGGGCACTGGAATCGGGCAGCTCCATGTCAGGTAGATTTTCTTCATCAAAATCGGACGAGCTGTCGTCAACACAATCGGTAGTATCTGTTTCATCAGAGGAGCTGGAACTGTCAGGAATAGTGAAATCGGCCTGGAGCCTCAGCTTCTTTTGGACTGTCCTGGATGACTTTTGTCTATTCTCTGGTTTGCGTTTCCTTTCCTCTTCAGCTGCCCTGATCTGACCTTTGACTGGTGTGTCTGTCACAATTTGAGTTTCACCTTTTTTTCTCCCACGACTGGTTTTACGAGGGGGTGCCTTAGGAAATGGACTTATTTCTTCTGGAGTGACAACACTTTCATCTGCACTAGAAGTAAAATCAACCACTTCTTTTGAAGTTGAGGGTATGGCATCAGGAACTGTTTGTAGGTGGGGTCGTTCAGTCTCTCCCGGCTCGTTTTGTATTTCTTGAGTATCTACAGGTCTTACGTAAGATGTCAGAAATTCATCATCTATAAATATGTTTGGATTAAATGGACTTATGCCAGTCACTCGGACTCCAAACAAGTGATGCCATCGGGGCAGCCAAAGTTTTCATTTTCTGTTGGAGCATTCGAATCTTGCGTTTAGGCGACAGATCAGTCATTTTTTTTAGTTTAACAGCACATGTATTGTAACTTGATTGACCGATTTGTTATATTCAGAACCATGTGTATCATACATATATCAAGGACTTGAAAATCACTAATATTAATTAAATTGAATTGACATAGCTCAGTAGATACATGCTCGTTTGTGTTTTCCTTATCCAAACCAAAACGGCATGATATTGTGGACTTCGTCAGTTTAAACTAAAATGTTGGCATCCAAAGTACCTCTTCCACAGTAGGAGTATATTACAATCTCTCTTGGTTGGGAAATGGCTGGGGTCAACGGCCCCAGCTGCGTGATCATTGTATCCCATACTATGTATCTAATCGAGGCGATGGTTTCTTAGTAAGAGGAAGAAAAACTATTGTGACAGTATAGGGAATTGTTGAAAAACAATGGGATTTTTGATGTGGAAATATTGCTATATTAGTAGTATACAAAGAGTCTTTCATCCAAATAGCGCCTCACTGCGCATGCGCAGAATTTTGTTTGGGTGTGAAAGTGTGGATGTGCGCATGCGTGATGAGGGGGCGTGGCCTATGAGTGATATGTGAGTGGGGTGGGTTCAAAATGGCGGCCCCATATTTTCTATAGACAACTTAAAGTCCGCCATTTTGAACCCACCCCACTCACCCCGTGCACTGATTGACCTGGGTGAGTGGGGTGGGTTCAAAATGGCGGACTTTAAGTTGTCTATAGAAAATATGGGATGAGTGGGGTGGGTTCAAAATGGCGGCTTGTTTTTACGGGGATGGGAGTTGAGTATCCGCCATTTTGAACCCACCCCACTCATCCCATATTTTCTATAGACAACTTAAAGTCCGCCATTTTGAACCCACCCCACTCACCCAGTGCACTGATTGACCTGGGTGAGTGGGGTGGGTTCAAAATGGCGGCTTGTGGTGTTGTGTGTGTAAAATAAGGTGCCGCCATTTTGAACCCACCCCACTCACCCAGGTCAATCAGTGCACTGGGTGAGTGGGGTGGGTTCAAAATGGCGGACTTTAAGTTGTCTATAGAAAATATGGGATGAGTGGGGTGGGTTCAAAATGGCGGATACTCAACTCCCATCCCCGTAAAAACAAGCCGCCATTTTGAACCCACCCCACTCATCCCATATTTTCTATAGACAACTTAAAGTCCGCCATTTTGAACCCACCCCACTCATCAATTGACGTGGTGTGGGGTGGGTTCAAAATGGCGGCTTGTGGTGTTGTGTGTGTAAAATAAGGTGCCGCCATTTTGAACCCACACCCACTCACACCAGTGCACTGACACCGGTGAGTGGGGGTGGGTTCAAAATGGCGGCTTGTGGTGTTGTGTGTGTAAAATAAGGTGCCGCCATTTTGAACCCACCCCCACTCACCGGTGTCAGTGCACTGGTGTGAGTGGGTGTGGGTTCAAAATGGCGGCTTGGTTTTAAGGGCGTGGGAGGTGCGTATCCACCATTTTGAACCCACGTGAAAAAACGTATAAGAGGAGTCGATTTTTAGGGAAAGGGGTGTATTCATTGCAATCTGACTTACCTGACCTGACCTGCCTGCCTGCCTCCCTGCCTGCCTGCCTGCCTTCCTGTCTGCCTGCCTGCATTCTGCCTGTGTGGAATGCATGTACTGACTTGGTTCTGGGTTTTTTCCATCACGGTTGTGCGCAGGTGTATGACGTCACTTCCGGTCTGCGTGAATCGGGCGTGACCTGGGACTATGGGATGCATGTACTGACTTGGTTCTGGGGTTTTTCCCTCACGGGGAGGTCACGTGATCAGTTCAAGGTCATATCCATTTTTTATCGATATGTCAACCCCACACCCAGTCCATTAGATGCTCCTTCACCTAAGCTTCACTTTGATACCTCACTCGACCTGTGGTGTGAGTGAGTGCAAGAATGTATTCATCCGCGGTGATGCAGTCATGTCTGGCGGTGATTCGGTCTCGGGAAAAAGCTTCCTTGCCCAATGCCTACGGACTTTACCGAAGATACACGGACTTTAACGAAAAGACACGGACGTACACGAAAAGACGCGAAGGTGAACGCCATTGTGGGAAACCTCCCACAGACAGGTCAGTACATGCATTTCTATGTTGTTCACGCATAATAAAAGGATTGATCTGTAATCTGTGTTGTTGTTGTTGCTCCCTTTTTTTGGACTAACCCATCAGAATAGTACGTATCACGGACTACACCCGTAGAGCTACATCTGGTCTATAAAACATGTCCCTCTGGATCCCACACCTTCATTTCTACAGAGCCATGGCGGAGATCCAGCCCCATGCGACTCGCATTTTACAGTATGCCACCGTGGTGAATTCATTCACGGGTTACCGAGCAGTGGTCCGGTCCATGTTTGCAGATGGCGACGACAACGAGGGACGACGCCAGATCCTGAACGAGTTCACAGAAGCGGTCCTCCACAGAGTGCACTCGATGGAGAGGCGTGCCATCACTCACCACTACTGGACTATGACAGCCATCCTTGATGCTCGCGCTATGGACCAGGAGCGCTCACGCCGGAACCAGCGCCGGCTGGTTGGCCTCATACTAGTCTGTGCCCTATTCACCCTGGCGCTGTGGTATTGACACTATAAATACGAGGGATGAGACAGAGTGTGTGTCATTCTCCCTTCGACATTTAGAGCAAGCATGTCACTACGAGCCATCCTGCCTCTTACACCCAGTGTGGGGTTATACGTCTATCAAGATAAAGTCATCCTCGTGAAAGACGATGAAGCTATTTACTGGGCGCCCGCTGAGATGCTATCGAATACGGTGACGCTACAGCGTGATGGCTGGACTAAATTTAAACGGGTGTTGAGCGGTGAGTTGGACGGAGACCTCATCCACCTGGACAATGCCATCTACGTATATTCCGACCCGCCCGTCCACATACGCCTGGGCCGCTACCAAGAGCCTACGCGAAGTATCCTCCTAAGCCCCTCTGTGTGGTCAGCCTTGGAGAAAGTAGTGCCTATTGTGGACCAGTTGTTTACACCGGACGACCGATCACCCGACCAATTGGCATGGGCTCGTGCTATGGAGGACGCCCTGGCTGAACCCCATGAACAACTACATGAACCCGACGACGATGCCATTGATTACCCCGCTAGACTCAGTCAGCCCAATGACATGACCACCTGATCCTTTGATCTCACGGGGTTCTCCCTATAAATACGAGAGACAGTGAAATCTGGTACCATTCACGTACTGACCATGACGGAGCATATAGTACTGGCGTATTTCAGCTTGACCCCCGAGGTTTTCCTGCACGTGTATGCGGATAAGGTCGATATCATGGAGGAGGTGGTGGGAGACACGGACCCTACACAACCGTGCCCGGCTCACATTCGTCTGTCCCGGGAGGGCTGGACCAAATTCAAACGGGTGTTGTCTGGTGAACTGGACGGCGACCTCATCCACTTGTGTCACGATGTGTACATCCGACGCGGCCCTTTCTTTGCTCAATTGGCTCGGCTAGATGGAGGTACAGTGCATTTTACCCTTCACCCTGATCTATGGTCTGCATTGGAAGATGCCGTGGTGGATGTGGATGAAGTGCTTATCAAGCGGTCATCAGACGAGTTGGACTGGTCATTGACCATGGCCACTGTGGAAGTCCACGAAGAAAATCAGAAAGAAACTCCGGCCCAAGATATACCCGTTATAAATAAACGATAGAGCCAGGGTCCATCATCATTTTGTCACCATGAAGCGCTGGGAGAAGGTGTTGGATAACTTATACTACAGTCCCGACAGTCCGGCAGCCTATAGTGCATTGTCGGCTCTCTATCGAGCGGCCAAACCCCAGGGGGTACAACGTGCCCAAGTCCGAGATTGGTTAAGAAGACAAGACACCTATACCTTACATCGATCTGTCCGTCGCCATTTTCTACGGAACCGGGTCATCGTGGGAGGAATAGATGCCCAGTGGCAAGCGGATTTGGTGGATATGAGCGCCTTTGCCAAACACAACGATGAGAATCGGTATATCTTGACGTGCATCGATATCCTATCCAAGTATGCGTGGGTGGTACCCATCCGGACGAAAACGGGGGCAAATCTCATAGCGGCGTTCACAGACATCTTCAAGACCGGGCGCAAACCTTTGTATTTGCAAACCGACGAAGGCACGGAATTCCTCAACAGACCGTTCCAAGCCTTTCTCAAGAAACAGAAGGTGTTTTTCTTCCATACGTACAACGAGACCAAGGCTTCCGTGGTGGAGAGGTTCAACAGGACATTCAAAGGCCGCATGTATAAATATTTCACCTATAAGAATACAAGGCGGTACATCGATGTTCTCCCGAAACTGGTGAGGGGTTACAATCGAGCCTATCATCGAAGTATAGAGAGCCCCCATTACCGTGACCCAACGCAATGAAGCCCAAGTCCGGCGTGTCTTGTACCCCAGGCCATCGCAGCGAACGACGAAGGCGGTGTACAAGGTCGGGGACCCTGTACGGATCAGTAAAGTCAAGGGCAAGTTCGAGAAAAGTTACTTGCCCAACTGGAGCGATGAGCACTTCCTGATTAAACGGCGCCTACCCCGACAGCGGCGAGTCTATGAACTGGAAGATCTCCAAGGGGAAACGTTGCTGGGGACGTTTTACGACACGGAATTACAGCCTGTTGTAAAAACACAGCAAGACTACTACACGGTGGAGCAGATTTTGAAAACGGAACGTCGACGTGGCAAACTGTTTCATTTCGTAAAATGGCAAGGCTGGCCCAGTTCCTTCAATTCCTGGGTCGCGGCCAACCAGGTGAAACGACTATAAAGCCAGACACCACTGCCGTCCTCCTTCATTCCACGTCCGACCCCAGTGATATGGACCAACAGCAGCTGCCTCCGAAGACAGCGTCTCGCAAAACGCGCAAAGCGCAAGTGGTCTTTGGGGTGCTATTGCTAACCCTGCTGAGTGTGTTGTATGGAGGTGTGTTTTACGACGTAGCCTATGTCAGTACGTTACTTAACCAACTGAGAACACCACCCATCAGTGAAACGGGTCTACAGAGAGCACCAGTCGTATCCAGCCCAGTCACCACCACCACCACCACCACACCCCGCGTACAAGCCACGTCGAGCTCTACACTTACACCAAGTACACCTACTACGTCTCAAGACCCACCGGATTCCATCCCTCACAGTGAACCGTCCACCCACGTTGTACCCACCCCCAGCACCATCTCTGAACGTGAACAGACAACGACGACCGACGTTGTACCCGCCACCACTCCAGTTCACTCGTACGAAATTTACAAGAGCGGGTTACCACGACAACGGATAGACCTCAAACCATGGACCCTGGGTGGCAGCATCCCTTCACTTGCGTCATCGCAGGACCGACGGGCTCCGGCAAAACGCACTTCGTCAGGAAGCTCCTTCAACACGCCGACAGCATGATCACTCCACCCATTGCCCGAGTCGTGTGGTGTTACGGAGAATGGCAGGAAGCGTATGCAGCAATGCCCCACATCACGTTCGTGGAAGGCCTACCCAACCTGGCCGATTTGGAACCCGACACCTTGGTGGTTCTGGATGATCTCATGGCGGAGACGGATGCACGGGTCACCCAACTCTTTACCAAAGGCAGCCATCATCGACGGCTCAGCATCATCTACATTGTGCAGAATCTGTTCAGTAAAAACAAAGAACATCGGAATATCAGCTTAAATGCCCACTACCTGGTGGTCTTCAAAAACCCGAGAGATACCACTCAACTGCTGCACCTGGCGAGACAGATGTATCCCGGCCGCACACCGTTTGCGTTGGAAGCCTTCAAAGATGCCACAACCCCTCAGCACGGGTATATGCTCTTCGACCTCAAGCAAGCCACCCCCGACCACCTTCGACTACGGACCGGCATCTTTCCCGGAGAGACCCACCACGTGTACATGCAAAAATAATGTAAACACACCCACAGTGGCGCCTCCAGCTGGGGTTTGTGTGTTTGATGATGGGAATAATAAAAAGAATGAATACCACAGCAGGGTTGACTTTGTCTGTGAGGTGGATAAAAAGAGCAGCGTTGTGGGTTCTAGCATTAGTTGTACAGGATGTCTGCGCGAGTACGGAAGCACGCTTCCACGCTCCGTGTATTGAAGACGGCCCCACCCGAGTTAGTCCGAACCATTGTACGCGGTGCGGACCCTGACCGTGTACGCTGTCTGTGCGAGATCA